>JANTCA010072777.1:0-12808 GCA_024741275.1 Chironex yamaguchii
CCAACACTCAACCTCCGTGCCATCACGGCACAAAGGTTTGGTGAAGGACATTCAAAGTCCTTGGTATTACGAGACGATATATATATATATATCGATGACTTTCCTATGATTGGTCAAATACGTCCATGTCACCACATCTTAAGAATAACAAGTCGGCGATGGTGGTTCGACGATGTTCAAATTAAAGATTTCCTTGATCGGAAGTGCCGTAAGAGTCGTAAGACTAAGTTAAAATCAGATTCACAGTCGGCTCAGTCGTAAGGAAGAATTCCCGTTAAATCTACATCCTCAACTTGACAAAAGTTCATTACGGAGTGCCACATGGTTCACATCTCGCTCCACTCTTATTTCTAATTTATATAAAGGATCTCCCAATGTCTCTTCGTAAATGCAGTGTAACAATGTTTGCCGATGACACAAGACACATTTCGTATTCAGCAAAGAATATCGATGATCTAAATGCTACACTTAACAGTGATCTCGATCGCTTAAAATAATGGTTACAGGTGAACAAACTATCACTAAATGTCATAAACTCAAGCAATGTTTGTATTTACTCCACCAAACCTAAAAGAGATTGCTGACAATAAAGTAGAGACCGCATCAGTTGCTATCAACGGAACTGATATTGAAATCGTTAAACATCTGAAATATTTAGGAGTCCGTCTTGATGGCAGCCACACTTGGGATCAGAGCACGAAATTATTATGTAATAAAATATCTGGTGCTTTAGGGGATTTGAAATATGGTTACAAGAATTCGTACCTAAGAATACTTTAATCGAAATGTACCATGTAGCCACTACTGCTGTTCTGTTTGGGGAGGTTGTCGTCAAACCAGATTGCAATCTTTACACAAATTGCAGAATCAAGCTGTGAGAATCGTCATCAATAGCAGCTATGATACTTCCACCGCAAATATGATGAAGAAACTAAATTGGCCAAGCGTCGCTAATATGATAAGAAGCGAGACAGCTACTACTACATGCAAAACAGAATCAGGACTTGCACCGGGCTACTGTTCAAATCTATTTAAGAAAAACTCTGAGCAGGATATCTGCGCTGTACCACTGCCAATGTCCTGGTTCCAAGGATGAAAACTTGCAATTAGGCAGAAAGCTACATCTGTCCGGGGTGCTAAGACTTGAAATGAACTGCCTAATTGCAAGTTGCAATCAACTAAGAGTAGACTGAAGAGCAATTTACCTCTCTCAGTCTAGTCCTTTTATTTATTTCATTTCGTATTTTAAAAACGTTGTAAATTTGTGCCAATGTTTTAAAATACAAAAAACTTTGTAAACGTTTCTACACGCCTAAAAAGCAGTCGTTAGGACTTAAGGGGCTACCGTTTTAAAGAAATCAAAAATGAAATAAATGAAGGTCAGGGGACAAACGCATACTATCGCACACTGTCGCCGACACTCTTACGATTTTACAAGAACAAGGCTTAAACAGCAAGGTGTCTCGAGACTTTAGTTAGTTATTGTAGTTCTGTGTCATAATCTCTCAAATCACTGTAAAACGGAAAATAGTGCAAAAAAAGTGTTCTCGAATCACAAAATGTGTACCGTTTCACAAAATTGATCTACAAAAGCACAATATTCAAAGCTCAGCTATGTTATAGTTGTGCTCAGAGTACGATTATAGAGATCATCATCTCTCCACCAGCCCAAAGCGGCTCTTAATTTCTTTCTTTTTCCTCTTTTTTTCTCACACTCCGACTTACTTATCATGCCCGTGTCTTCAATGAACTTTTGTTTTGCTTTATGACTCTCATTTCTGCTGTGTTTTCAATACCCGTTTCTTCCTGTAGGCTTTTAATATAGTTGATTGCACGTCAACCTCTACCATTAGAGAGCTGCCAGAGCAAAGTGGTGATGCTGTAAGCGTCGAATGTTAAATGTAGTGAACCATCTCATGAAAGTCTCATTCTCTTTTGTGTTCTTAATTGTATCACATAAATCATTTGGAATATAGCAAAACAAAAAATAAAACTGTTTCAGGTGTTTTAATAACATGATGATAAAGGCGATCATTTCAATGAGCTTTTATTCTCAGTGATAAAAAAGAAATTATAAATTATGCAGCTATCTTTTATAATTTTCACATCCAGTTGTTAAGATTAGGGCCAAAACAAATAATTGAGGAGGGATTTCTTTTTAACACAAGAGCTCCAATAGTCTATTTTTAACTCATCTGGCTTGAAAATCAAAATCAATCACCAATTACCGCTTGATTCGTATTTCCAAGCACGATAAATAGATAATTAACAGATGTGTAAGTACAAAACGTGGATATAATGTCACTTGAAGCTTCTTCGTCTGGCACTTTTTAGAGTATGAAATGTCACCCGCATATGCGAAAGCGAAAACAGCAAAATGTATAGTCAGGATGTAAATGGAATCCAACCAATCAGAAGCAAGAAAGAAAAAAGCGCGCTAAAACGATAGCCATTAAAAAGACGAATTTTTCCTGCTTAGCAAAGACTTGTTTCCTTGTTTTTCCAACGACCGCTTCCAACACATTTACCTCAGGTTGCTAAAGTTGCAGTTTCCATGTTGGTCATCTTTCTTACCTTCCTGGTCTGAATGATGCTTGTTGAAAAGTTTGAAGTATGTCTGCCTTTGCATTGTTTTTTGTAAGGGTATTCAGAAGATTGGATGGTCACCTTGAATGATTGTTCTTTGCATGAAACTGGAAGAGATATCGCCAATTTCACACAAATTGGTCACAAATGTTACAAAAGACGAATGAGCAATCCATTGTATTTCATCTCATCACTCTGTGTACAAGGTTAAGCAAAGGATAGAGTTATACATCATACGATATAGTTTTATTAACAGTATAAAAGCTGTAAATAAATAGAGAAAACTACTCAAGGCAAAAAGGCAGGACAAGAATGAGTAAATCCCTTAACTAGAGCAAAAAGGAAATGGTATAATAGATCAAGGCTGAGAACTTGAAACAGTAATAATGAAACATATTTGTCAAGCAGTGACAAAGAATTGTTATTAATACGACATTGTAACCAATGAAAAATTGATGGAAGATAATTGTCTCTGACAATGTTCAATACATAAGACGGTATTACAGAGCTGGTGGACTGTAGAACAAAACAAACAACATGAATGTTTAGGACAATGCTGGAGAAATGAAGTTGTAGAGAATATGTTACCAACTGATTGATTAAGTGCCTTGTCTGATCTGGACGTTGACAGCAATAAACCTCCACTTATTCTGTACTAAACCCAAGGACGCTGGGAGGGGAGGCAGAGGGTAGCAAGTGCCCCTCTTGCCTTTCAGTTTGGGGCGCAGGTTGAGGACAAACGTGCCCTTTGTAGGAATATTTTTGCTTTTTTACCCATTCTTGATCGGTGCCCTAAAAAGTCTTCGTTTACGTCTGGCGACATAAATTTTTGACTTATTATGCTCTGTTCAAATGCAACACCTTGCTTCGGCTGTTACTTTGCCAAACCAAAGCAGTTGGTAAGAACTCGAAATTTTGTGACTTCCCTGTAGCTTCTTTTCTTGTTTTAAACAAAACAGAGAGTTCCTATTTTTCGACTCTTTTCGAAACCAAGCTGGCCAGCAATATCATTATTATGATGATAACATTAATATGGTTGTCGATGATGGTGATTATAAAATGAAAGTACCATTGCAAACCGCTGTCTTTCTTGCCTTTTATTTCTTCCGGCGTCCCTGACTAATCCAGTCTACAATATTGAGTAGAATGTAACGAAATCCACTCCATGGTCTTGTCATTCCACAGGCATCTTGTCCCCAACACATTTGTACCTCCCTCTAGTTTCGTTCTCATAACGGCGTCATGCTTTTTGATAAGACCAAAATACCTTCACAGAATGGCAGCCTGGACAAATCTGGATATTATCACAGTTATGACATTAATAAAGAACACGACCAAGTGACATTTGCTGGTAGCCAATGTCATTCCACATCGTACAGTTTTATAAGTGAGTAGGTAACAAGAGAAACAGAATTTGAAGACTAAAGAAAATAGCAGGGTGGCAAGAACAAAAGCTCAGAAAAAATGCTTTGAAGAATGCCTGGGGGACAGTCATGATTTTGTGTTTCTATTGCACTGTGGCTAAAACAGCCAAGTAGCAGCCCTTGGGGGTTTTGGGGCCGCTTTCCGAATTAATGGTGGGTTAGGCTATCCTTAACATCAAAGAAACTCAAATCAGGCTGGACAGTTTAAAATACAGCATGTGAGAAAGTGCTGCTCAGGCTTTGCCAAATTTGAGTCACTGTTGATGCATAGTGATATGCTTACATTGCATGATACTTACTAGACTTCTTACCTGCAAACGTGGCAATCTGCAACCTTAAATCATTAAAGGGTGTGGCTAAGAGACACTTTCGTTAAAGAAAAACGACTCCAGGCCAGCTAGTTGAGCAAGTGAGTAGCAGATAAACGCAGACTATAAAGTTTCTAAACTAGGAATCAAGACACACATGTACGTTACTGATATTATTACGTTACGAATATTATTTCAGTCTTGCATGTGCGTCTTCTGAAAAGCTTTATCCTAATATCCTTGTAATGCACTTGTTAACATTAGCATATTAATACGAGCTACAAAGATGGCCATCACAGAACACTGAGCAACGGTAGGGATGCCTCCATTATCAAATAAAGCCCCAACTATGATATTTGCTTTGACAATCAGAGCTGGATAATCAAAAATTGTTTGCCCATCTTTAAGGTTCAACTAAGACACGTAGAGTACCTAATAATCGACACCGCCCCCCTTGCTATTCCAACCTCCCCTATTATTGAATTTAGAGAATCTGGAAATCAAGAAATGACAGTTTTTTAGATAGTGAACTTTTGATTTCTCAAAAGACCCATACTTATAAAATAGTGTATTTATTTCAGTACCTATTTCCGGAACAGAAACCACTGCAATAGAAACCGCGTACAGAAGTGCAAGGAAAAGTGTAAAAAAGCGAATTGTATATGAATAGATGTGTTCCTTTGAAAAATTTCCTTCACCAATCTGTGTTTGCTATTTTCACTCACGACCATTTTTTCCATTCCCCCTTTTTATTCCAACCCCTTGTTGTTAATTTTCCCAAAATTTTGCATCCTCCCGATTATTGTCAACCACCGATTATTCGGTACTCTAGAGTAGGCAACACCCTTAGTTTGTGATTAGAAGAATCTTGCACGTTTCATTTGTTGCTACAACTGAAATCCATTGATAAAATCATATTTATGCCGACTTTGATACCTGAACTTAGCTTCAATCCTAACCATGAGTTATAATCCTAATAGCTTTGCTAACCTGTAAGCTCAAGCTAATGCTGCTTGGCACTATAATGCTTGTATTAGGTTCCTGCGACAACAGTGTTTGGTCAAAACGTCAACCTATCAGCACTAGGTTGCTACATTTAAGCCACATCATGATGGGAAAAATCATTGCAGAGAGATGGCAACTACCTCTAATTTTGTATAGGTAAAGTGACAAGGAAATGATTAAGCTTATCATGCTCTCGATTACGTAACCTGGTATATATCTGCTTTTAGCGATCAACAAGAAGATAAGAAACTTAGAAACAGCTGTCACTACACAAAAAGCAATAGGCAGACATTTTCTCGTCTAAGCCGCGTTCTAAAAGTCATGAAGAGTTTATTCAGAAAACTAAGCCTTCTATGATAACTGGCAAATTTGTAACTAACATAAAGCTCAGATTCTCAAGCAATAGACAAAACTGGAGAGAATATTACTTTAGCTACCTATAGAGAAAATTAGACATGTTTGTATTCGGAAGGCTTCTTTAAATAAT
Source organism: Chironex yamaguchii (assembly GCA_024741275.1). Lineage (NCBI taxonomy): Eukaryota > Metazoa > Cnidaria > Cubozoa > Chirodropida > Chirodropidae > Chironex > Chironex yamaguchii. Next base: position 5,811 of record JANTCA010072777.1, read on the forward strand.
TGTCCACTGACAATTATTCACAGTGGCAAATGAAAGAGTGCTTTTGAGTGTAAAAGAAGCCGCAATAAAAAAAACCAGATTGCTGTTGTAAAAATCTTCTTCACCTAATCACTCCACTACGTTTGAAATAACGATCACCAGAAATACAAGGCAGAGACAGCGGAGCAACTAGTGATGACGTTGTTTTGGTTGAGTCCGTCATGAGTCAGAAATAAAGTTATGGTTGTGACCACCGGAGATTCAAACCCGGGTCTCGTGACTGTAATTCAAATGCTTTTCCTATTGAGCTAAACAGTTCAATAGGAAATGTCGAAAGACTATTAGTCAGTCAACCCAGATCATCCACTCATTTTTAATGGGTGTCTGTCTATTGGTGTATACGTTTACATTTGGCATGTGCTTTTTGGTAAAAGGCATCCACTTATCGCCGTTTACAGTAGCTAAAAGCTTTTTCCGTCCGACACTCTTAAGAGTATGAAACGTCAGATAGAAAAGTATATGTGTATGGCAACCTATTTATACGAAACATGTTTTCTAATAAATGTTGGCCTATGGCAGAATCGCATGTTTTGGCAGTAATTTTCACTTTGTCATGTCATGGCTATTCTCTAGGAGGAATTGATGCTTGACGTAGAGTGGCTGGAAAATGTTGTTTGATCCTGTCACCCAATCTTTGAGAAGTGGAGCTACATACCGGGCTTCATATCGGCACAAAAATTCATATACTACTAAGTTTTTTTGTGTCGTAGGTACACAATACGTTTAATAATCTGAAGAGTGTCAGACGAAAAAAGCTTTTAAGAATGATTTTAGAGCAATGTAGCAAATTTTCAAGACGATTTTCAAGTTTTGTACCATAAAAAGATTGTTCAGGTAGATCCATACAGAAGTGGACAGGATAGTCTTATGCAAAGAAAATAAGTGAAGTTATCATGGTGGCCACCGGAGATTTGAAAACGGACCTCACGACTTCAAATCTGACAGTCAAGTTTCAGACCAAAGGAAAAAAATTTAGTCGCCACGTAAAATCATCTTATTTTGACACAAATCGCAAAAAAATGCAAGCACTTCCCTCCTTAAAACGGAATACATTTACAAGTTGGACAAATTAATAACAAGAAAAAGAAATGTGCTGCTATCAGCACTTCTCTACTGCTCTGAAAGGTGGGATTTTAACGCAGAGACGGCCAAGAAACTGGAAGCGTTGGAGATATTTATATTTTAATGGTCGGGCTGAATGTCGTGACTAAATATCTATCAAGTCATAGAGTTCTTCAGAAATTGAAAGTTCAGAGAGCGCTGCTGGAAGACGTAAATCAACAAAACCTATTTATTTGTAATAACTGCATACTACGGCATGACTCCTTTCCAAACACCGTTCCCCAAGTAGGCACCAACAGAAGATGAAAACAAGGACACTAAAGACGTACATTGGCAAGGAATACTAGCGAGCAGACAGGAGCAATGGGAAACATCACGCAAAATCATCGCGTGACAGTCGAACTTAGCATATCATCGTCGTCAACACTTGGACAAATCTTTGCAAAATGATTGTATCCACAGAAACAAACGTTTCGGCCCATTCTCCCTGAGTTACTATTCATTTCACAAATAAAGTATCATAAAAGACAACAACAACATAATATAATATGATGCTAAAAGATGCAAGCAAGGTGCTGCATAATTAACATTTAAATCATACTTTCCAGACTTTATGAAGTTATTATCGATACGATGTTTTGAGAACAACGGTGCAGATTTTTTATAGTAATTTAAACCAAAAATGTGTATCTTTTAAATAATTTTCTTATATTTGAAGTTATAATGTCCTCATTTAATGTTTGGTAAAATATTCTGTAACAAATTCCTTGTTACATATTATAAGCTACCTTCCCCGTTACATTTGAGAAATTTATGCATGTATCGTTTCGACGTCTATAGCATATAACACTAGGTCTAAGCACATTTGAATGCAATTCAAGAGTTCAAGATTGAAACACGCCTAACCAACGAGGTCTTTAATTGCAATTGAAGAAGATAATACCATGTTTAACCAGCGAGACCATTAATTGTAAAATCAAGAATAGAACATTTTGTTTAACGGGAGAGACCATTAATGGCAAATTGAAGAATGGAAAGTATTTTTAAACTACCGATGGCTTAAATTGCAAAATCAAGAATAGAACATTTCGTTTAATCTGCCAAGCCATAAATTGAAAATTCAAGAATATAGCGTTACGCCTATTCAACGAGGTCTTGAATTGCAAACTCATGAAGATAATACTATGTTTAACCAGTGACACCATTAATTGCAAAATCAAGAATAGGACATTTTGTTTAACCAGGGAGGCCTTAAGTTGCGAATTCAACCATATAACGTTTCGGTTAACAAGCGAGGCCTTTAATTGCAAAATCAAGAATATAACATTTCGCTTAACCAACGAGGCCTTAAATTGCAATTCAAAAATGTAACGTTTCGTTTAACCAACGAGGTTAAAAGTAAATTTTAGGATGTGAAAAGAAGATGATGTTTCTGAGACTAAACTTTGATGAAACAATTTTCCCAACTTTTAATCTCAACACTCTAATCCATTTTGCATGAACACATGCTCACTTTAACTTAACAAGGAAATGATCAGATAGCAGGACTTCGTAATCACAGACATTGCTAAGAATGTTTAAGTACGGGACTATTTTAACTTTCTTATAAACAAAAAGCTATGTAGTTTTCTCCAATCTTATAAATTTAATCAAGGTCATTTCTTTGGCGTCCAACAGACCAATTGTTGCCATAAGCGCAGTTTCCCATGGACAAAATGACTAAATCAAATTTCTACTGGATTTCGCCTCCCCTATTTTCTTTCCACGCTATTTAATGCAGAATAGAGTTCAAAGGATCTGTCTGGGTGCTTGCTTTCTGCGGGGAAACACAAACGAGGATTCTAGTTCACGCCAGAGTTGGTTTAACATCAATTGCCAAGTCGTACTCTTGTACTTGGGTCATGATACATTGAACTGCAAGCAGGTGGCACAGTAAAGATGTAAATGTAGGCTTTCATTTTCTGATTCTAAGAAATAGTACATGCAGTAAATTCTAGTGTGTAATAATTGCCATATTCGTGTTTTAGTCTTGTTCCTTAGGTAACGTTTTTTAAACATTGTTTTGTCTAGTTCGAGAATATTTGTTTAGACTCGCTACCTCCTGAAATCGATACGTTGTTGAATATATTTTAGAATATATCTCACAGAATGATATATCGAGGAAGATTATCAAAGTGTACATGAAAAATGAATAAATAATAAAATGTTATAACTTACCAATCTTTAACAAAAGCCAGTTAGCATCACATCTTAAGTTAAAAAGTATGATCCCCGAATTGTAATGTTACCGATTACTTTCCAAATACTAGCATATTTCATTTATTTCAATCTCCTAGTCATGTCAAAAAAGACAGAACTTGTCTGCTATTTACAGTAAACAACAATAAGAACTGGATCTACGATAGCTCAATGTCAATAAGCAAAACGAGCATCAAAATGTCCTTGCTTTAGAAATATTATAGTGTTCGCCTACCTTTTTAGAACCAGAAACTTTCTTCAGGCAACGACGGGTTTTGCAAAAGTGGCAGAGGTCCTTGATGGATAAACGACATTTTTCGACTCTGATAAAGTTTGGCCAGTTTGTTCAAAATGATTTAGGGTATTCTGCGGACCAAAGCACAAAGATTTACGTTCAACTGTATCCTCTTTATCTACAAAAACAACTGGTATTTATTGTGTTTAGATTCTTGAATTGACATTCAAAGACTTGAAACTATGAAATACAATGTTATCTTCTTCCTGCTAAGATATTAAATTGATCATATAAAGCACCTGTCTCTTCTGAATAAATGATCTTTAATGTGGCAAATCTCGGATGAAATAGTTCGTCAGGAGTAATTTATGTAACCAAAATCAACTTAAAGATCGTAAACCGCAAGAAGACACAACAAAAAATACAGAACTTGCCATCCAACGAAAGAAACGAAGTCTCCTCCAGTCCAAGTGACCTTGTTATTTATCATATCAGTAAATAGTCAAGGATATACAAGCCACGCAAAAATAATTTGCACAGTTACGATAGTTTAATGCAGGGACCGCGGAGCGGTCTGAAAGTGTGTGTGTGTGTGTGTGTCGTCCCGGAAAAACTAATCTATCATTAGCGAATTCTTGTAAACTCTTTCAAACATTATTTTAGGAAAAAGTGGGGGCTACAGCCCTCCAGCCCTCCTTGTTCCGCAGTGCCTTTAATGCAACCAACCATAAACCAACATGGTCAAAAATTACACTGAGGCTAATTTATCATAGGAAGGATGATGATCGATGTTAATGGTGATAGATAATGTTGATTAGAGTTGTTGAGAATTGATGTGGATGTGCGATGATGTTGATAAACGATGATGTTGGTGTTCAATGATGTCGATGAATGTCATTGATGAATGATGTTGATGATCTATGCTGGTAAATGATGTTGATTACTTATTTTAACGATAATGCATAATGATGTTAATGATGGATGATGTTGTTAAATGATGATCATGACCAACGATAGATGATGTTGATCGATGATGATGTCGATGATCTATGCTAGTGAATGATGATTTTGATGAATGACTGCGGTTATCTATGTTGTTGAATAATGATGATGAGCTTTGTTGAAAATTGATGTTGATAAGCGATGATGCTAATGATCAACAATTTTGATGATCGATGATGATAATATGATGCTGATTATGATCGCTGATGCAGATTGTTGTTGTTTATCGATGATGATGATGATCTATAATGATAGCTATGATGGAGTTTATCGATGAATATGATGGACGATGAAAGCCATAATGTTACATATTGTTGATGATGATGATGATGGTGGTGGTGGAAGATGCTGGCTTTGATGTTTTTTATCGACGATAATGATCTACGACGATACCTATGACTTTTTAGTTTGTCGAAGATGATGATCGATGATGATAGTTATGATGTAGTTTATCCATGATAATGATGGATGATGCTAGCTATGTTCTAGTTTATCGATGAATATCATGGATGATGAAAGCCATAATGTTGCCTATTGATGATGATCTATGATAATAGCTACGACGAGGTTTATTTGATGAAGATGAAGGATGATAAAAACTATAATGTTGTTTATTGATGATGATGGTGGTGGTGGATAATGCTAGCTTAGATGTCTTTTATCGATAATGATGACGATCAAGGATAAGAGTTATGATGTAGTTTATCCACGATGATGATGGATGATGATCGCTATGATGTAGTTCATCCATGATGGTGGTGGTAGATGATGCTAGCTTTGATGTTGTTTATCGACGATGATGATCTACGATGATAGCTATGATGTAGTTTTTTGATGAAGATAATGGATGATGATAGCTATGATGTTGGTAATTATACTAATAATGACTTAGGTAATGATGACGATTATCATGACGACAACGCTGATCGTATAATGTTGACAGCAATAAAGGTTGACTCAGTTATAATTATGTTAAGGATAAAGATGAGGAAGGTTACCATGGTGATAATGATGAGGATACAGACGATGTTGTTGTCAGTGGTGAAGACGACGACTAAAATCGCTAGGATCATCCTTGTAGCATCAAAATGCAAAACGTGCACCATTTAAATCGAACAGAACTGCATCAAAGCGAACACACCCTTCATCTCTTTCAATGTAAAGGTAAGACGACGTTGCAACATGCATGCCAACTTTACCGAGGATACAAGAAAGATAAAACTTATTTGTTAAACTGATCATTACGATTGCTTTAAGGGAGGATGGTCATTGACTGGTTACAATGTTCTTTCTAGAAATGCATTTGGATTTTTATAAAACGGCGCCAATTTCTATACCACAGACGATGACAACTTGAATAAAGCAAATAACAGAAACCGACAGCAACTACGCTTAAATGCCTTATCTCTTTTATTTCAAGAATCAGTTTGTCCTTGACAAACGCCAAGAGAGTATGTTCTTATGTCTGTCGTCAAGTCAAATGGATGGCGTTGAACAGTAAACAGCAAGACAACAGTAGACACCAGGCTTCTGACTAATTCTCGTATCCGTTACCAAACAGCACTAAATGTGATATTGACAGTATCTTATTGAAGTATAACGTAAGTATCAATTAAAACGTCATCTTTATGGAAAATGTATTTGTTACAAGATATGAACGCATGACGAAAAATAGTATAGAGTAATTCAAGTTATTGACTGCTTTGAAAACACATAATTTCCCTAAGATTTCCTCTCCTGACAACGAAAGTTTAACATGAGAAATTCTAACATATAAGGATTTCTAATTGATCACTCCTTAGAGACTAGCTCATCGAGAGTTTTAAAACTGATATGCTTTGAAAAATGAGGTCTTTACCAATCATGACTATGAGTCTTTATGACGCAAATGGTCATGCGCACTAGGTTCTAGTGCGTCGCTATGGAATCACAAGAAGTCGCAACGAATGCAAGAAATAAATTTTTGACAATGGGTAACTTCTAAACCAAAGTAATCCAAGAAATCATAGTATGTAGATAGAAACTTGTTGAGGATATGAGAATTGATTTGTTTTAAACATGTAATTGCCAATTACGACTTTTAAACATTACGTTACAAAGTTGTAGTCGACGTGACATGATAGACTTTATTAAAACACGACAACAATTACCATTCGGCTAAAGCTCCAGGAATTGATACACTAAATACCCCCAACCAATATTCTTAACGTATACATTGGTATCTCTTAAGGTAAAGGTTACCAATGATGATAATGATGATAGGTGATAATTATCATGATGATAATGATGATAATGGTGATGACTGGTTATATTGAAGATGTTCGGTGATGATGATGATTATGATAATGATGATATATATTAGTATACTATATTAGTGGTGAATGAAAATGATAATGAGGATTGATTATTATAATTTATGTTG
>JANTCA010072788.1:0-15332 GCA_024741275.1 Chironex yamaguchii
CTTGCACTCCCCTTGAGAGAGTAATTTTTTCCAAAAAAATTTTAATACCTATTTAAATTTGGCCCCAGCCGCCCCTGATAGAGACATAAGGTTTCAAATAAGTGAAAGGTTAATTGGTATGACCAATACCTTTTCCTCAAAAATTTTTGGTTGTATTGATGGTATACAAGTACAAACTGTCATCATACACTACTATGATTAAATGATATCATTTCCACATGTCTATAAGACTACAGTTGATAATAGTTCCCAATGTCTCCTACTTATTATTACGGCAGCCTTTTTCAGGAATAAAACAACACAGGTGGGGCAAAATGCACAGGCAAATACATTTGTGCATGCAATTTGGAAGCATAGTTATGCAAGACTGTAACAAGACAGTAATTAAAAAGTGATACAAAAAATAAGTACGTAAGTCTCCTTTTATTGATAAATTTAATCATGCTACCTATGAAATGTATATCATGCTTACACGTCAATGAACTCCCTGTTGATAAACGACTAGTTACCAGTTTCAGTCACTAAAATCTGACTCATCAGTGTTGGATTTGCCCAAAATATGAACATAAACAAGACAAATCTCTTGTTCTCTCTATTCATTTTCTTCATCAACATCCATATCAATAATAACAAAATTTCCCCATAGGAGGCTATAGTTGTCACTTCGGACATTCTAAAAATTGTTCTGAGATCGGTCAGTAATCACTGTATGTTGAAGGGTGTTAGATATTTTGAACATGAAAGTGCTGCTATACTTCAGCAAAATAACACTTTGCACATACAATGAAGAGCACTTGGGACAAAATTTGCATGTTTTCCTACGCCGGTACCAAACAAAAGGCCTGCTATGGTACTCTTAAGAAATATCATTCTACTCAGCTATTGGTCACTACAACTCACCATCACTACTGCACTTCATTAAATGTCATAATTCCAAAATTTTATCATGGTCAATACAGTAGCATTATGCAAGAGTTGTTTCTGTGAACAAAATTGTGTAAAAAATATCAAAAATAATTCTTCCAAACCTTAGCAAGCTGTGTCACATCACTTTCTCTCAGAGGGATGCCTTGTAAAATAACACATTCCAAGCACTGTGTGCAGCATAAGCATTCCTGCAGTGCCCTGAAAATAAACAAGTCATTCTATTTAGTATACTAAGGCCTCTCTGCAAGGTTTCATACAAGCAAGCGAGAGATCATGTGCCTCATAGCGACTTTTCTCATACTTAACATATAAGACTTGGCTTCCGATCGTGCTCAAAGGAGAATGGTGCAGGGGCAGGCCATAGCGGACGTCTCCTGATGTCAAGCTCTCATGCCTTAAATTCTAAGTAAGTGCTAGCTTATGGCAAAGGAGTGCTCAGTTTGACTGCTGATGTTGGTGAGAGAACACAAAAGCTGTCACTAAGAGATGTTGTATTTGTAATGGACTTAAAAAATGTCTTTGTCTGTGACAGCAATGACCAAAATTGGAGAACCTGTGACCTTTCAGGGAAAGCAGTGAATAATCTCCAGAATTCCAAAAATGCTAGGTTTTGCACAATCGTGTGGAAGACTTATGTTGTTAAAGTTAAAGTTAAAGAAATATGCAAATGTTGCGACAACTCAAGATGCGACAATGTTGATTGGGACATTTAAACCATGGCAGTTTGAAGAAGCTAGTCGCAAAAAACATGGTTGAAGGTTTGCCAAAGGAAATTTCTAAAGCTAAAATAAACTCTCAACTTTGTGAAGCTTGTATCATGGGGAAGTAACACAAGGCTGCATTACCTAAAGTCAAAATCCGGCCACAGAATTATTGCAGATAATTCATAGTGATGTATGTGGTAAGATTGACATCAACTCTATAGGGGGGTCACGATATTTTGTGACACTTATTGATGATCTTTCCTGTTATACTCATGTCTTTTTATGAAAATGAAAGTGAGGTTCTTAGCAAATTAAAAAATCTGTGTCAATGGCAGAAAATGTGACCAATAAAAGGTTGATGTTGAGGAATGACAAGGGAGTAGAATTTTGCTCCAATAAATTTAATCAATACGTAAAGGAGAAGGGAATTCTGCACCAAACTACTGTTCCCAACAAAACAGCCCAAAATGGTGAAAGAATGAATGGAACCATTGAAGAGGCAGCTATATCAATGCTTTGTCATGCACGTTTACAGCTTGAATTTTGGGCAGAAGCCATTTTAACAGCAGTGTTTGTTTGCAGTAGATGCCCTACAATCACAGTTAAGGGAAAGACTCCAGTAGAGTGCTGGTCCAATAGTATGCTTGATGTTTCTGTCTTACGGGTATTGTCTTAATACATTAAATGGACGTTAACACTGCATTTTTGCAAGGAGAAATTGACAATGAAATATACATGAGACAGACTGAAGGGTATGTGGACCCCAAGAAGCCAAACTTTGTTTGTAAGCTACATAAAAGTCTATATGGACTCAAGCAGTCTACACATTGTTGGAATGCAACAATCGATAATTTTTAAGTCTGCTGGAGACAAAGTCAGTGATGCTGACAAATGCCTGTATATCAAAAAGGACAAAGACAATTGTTGGAAGCTTATTATCATAGCACTTTGGGTAGATGGTATTTTGATTGTGTCCAATAACTTTTCAGTACTTACCGTGGAAAAGCCTTTACTTGCATAGAAATTTGAGATGGTGGATCAAGGAAAGATTAGCCATATACTAGGAATGACAATTAAATGTGACCAAAACCACTGAACTTTACATATTAGCCAATTCCATTGCATAGAAAGTGTTTTAAAGAAGTTTGCAATGGAGGAATGTAATCCAACTTCTACACCTATTAACTCTGGACATAAATTTGAGATCAGATCTGCTGAAGAGGAGAGGATCTTGTGACAATAAAATGCACCATTCTGATAATGGATGAATGGTGTACCTTTCAACCTTCAGCAGACCAGATAAATCTGCATCAGTTGGAATTTTTGTCATGCTTCATGTCAAATCCCAGTATTTCTCACTGCAAGGGAGTCAAAAGCACTCTTGGACTTCTGTTTACTTCTGATGGGCAGCAACCTACGATAACAGGATTTGCAGATGCAGATTGGGTATGTGATCTTGAAACTCATCAATCAACATCAGGATATATATTTCAAATCAATGGACGTAATATTAGCTGGATGAGTAAACATCAAATAACAGTAGCTAAATCGTCAACAGAAATATGTTTCTCTAAGCCAAGCTACTCAAGAAGCAATATGGTTACAACATTTACTTTGTGATCTTGGACATAACCAGAGTGATCCACCTATTATGTATGAGGACAACATAGGAGCAATTGAACTGTCAAAGAATGTGCAATTTCATGGGAGGACCAAGCACATCGATGTTTTGTATCACTTTATTCATGAACAAGTTCTGTCAAAGGAAATTAAAGTAGTTCATTGTCCTACAAATTCGATGATTGCTGATGTAATGACCAAAGGAGTACCAAAAACATTGTTTTGTAAGTTTAGAGTTGAACTAGGTGTAAAGAACAATTAATCATATTTAATCTCTGATTTTATTTGAACATTAGAAGGTAGCCATTAAGTGGGAGTGTTGAGTTATGTTTACCTTCTGTAGAGCATTGTATTTCTATCCCATTCTGCATTTTATACTTGTAACAGTGTTGATGATCTTTCATAATGTTGTTCGTGATTAGATTATTCTTACCGTTCTTACCTGAAGATGATGAGTACTTTTATCTCCTTTTCCTGTGCTATTCTTATCAGATGTTACTAATACCAATGAGAGTATATATACTGTTATGCATATGATGAAAGTTGTCCACAAATATCAAGAATTAATCTTATATTGATTTTCCATGTTTCAATCACTTTTCTTTCGATTAAAAAATATGACTTATGCTTTTGCAAAGGTTGCTGTGGTCTGAATCTGTCCCTGGACAAGAATCCAGCTGAAAGATTTGGTCTAAAGGAGGATGAGATGGACATGATAGCGAAGTGGAAAACAACAAAAGGAGTACCAAAATGATTGGCGAGACAGAGAAATCATGAATATCTTAGGATATGTGATATTTATCAACAGTTGATTTCTTTACGTATATATATACATATATATACATAACCTTGAAAATGTAGCTTGTCTTAACCTTCAAAAGAAATTTCTTTACCTGCAAAGCTTGTGTGCCAAACTTTTGTTTCTTATGGCAGGTATCCTTTTCCTCAGAGTATAAACACGTGGCTCTGCAGACCCTAAGAAAGTCAAGGGTGAATAAAAAGTCACATGAGTAAATATTTAACAAACCAACATATCAGGCAGTGAAATTTAGCGTATGCACAGCTATATCTCTGTTTTACTTGTAAAAGGTAAACAAAGTCATCCACTGTATATAATTGCCACTTTATGCAGTGCATGAGATAGTAGCATACCACAGTGAACCTTATGCTCATCTCAAAATGGCATGCGCTTATACTGGCCCCTCATAAAGGGATTAATGTTAATTTATCAAATTCGTAGAAATTACTATAATAATCATTTACTGTTAACGTAGAATTCCGAATCTGCAAATGTCACCTGTAGCTTTGTACAATGTCCTGAGCTCCATCTATCACTTATACCGAACAGTGAAACATTGGCAAATGGTTATACACTTAAGTGCCATCAGACAGTATGGTGCTTGCAAAACACGTTCCATTGAACATTAACGTAGGCCTAGACAATCTTACCGTCAAAGTTGCTTTTACTAGGTTGCCAGGTACTTCTAAAGGCGATAAATTTCAGCGATGAATTAACACGCAGTGCATCAATAATAGGATTCCAATCATGGCAACGAATCCTGTCTGCATTACAATCGATGAAGTCTTCCACCAAATTCGCTTGGACATTGGCAAGTGGGCAAGAATCTTGCAGAGCACACAGTTTATCGTAGTACCATGAGAAATTTGATTTATCTCTCCCTTGATTGTCCATCTGTCACGTAATACAAACCCAACTGATAAGGTGGCGATAGTTCAATATCACCTAATTAAATGTATAAGCAAAAATATTAACCTAGAAAACAAGAAATTAAACAAGAATCCATGATGCCTTGTTTACAGTAGGACTTTGGTTTACCCGCCAAAGTGGTGCTTTGTCCGTTAGCTAGTACCCAGTTTCCCAGCTTGAATTTAGGTGTCGATCCAAGAGAGTTGAGGGTGGCGCCACAGGCCAAAAAAGATGTGCCGACAATTCAAAAAGAGCTCGAATGCGAACAACTTCAAAACTAATGACAGCAGTATTTATAAATTCCATTGCACAATCTCTTATATATTTTCATGTTTACTTTACTGAAAAAAGTTACTAGGAATTGAAGCCTTGACTTGTGAACTTGTCGCGTTGATAAAATACTTGAAATATTAACATACTTATTAAGGAAAATATATAAATCTAAATGAAATTAATTATACATAATTCGAAATGAAACGTGTCACTGAACAAATCGTCAATTATCACAAAGGTCTAGAGTAGCAAACAAAAGATCCAAGGTGTGTACGTTTTTAATATTACTTGGAATCTTTCACGTTCCAATATAATGCGATTGGGCAACGGTTTTTTAGCAGCCTTCAAACAACAATTTTTTATCTTCGGCAAGCCCAACTGCCGACAATTTTCAAAACATAGTTTTATATTTGGTTGCGGACGGGGTGTCATTAGGAATTTTGAGGGGATCTGCCCAAGAAACCCCACGGAGCCATCCCTGAAACGATTACACCTCGGAAAGTAATCCCAAACTAGTACGGATAGCGGATCCATTTGAGTACAGATCCATCAGTTCCAGCGTAAACGGAAAGCCCATCTATGTTTATTTTGATAGGGACCGTTTCGATCAGTTCTAGTGTAAACGGGGTCTTTAACTTGACCCATTGTTGGGGAAGGTGACCACCCCACCCCTCTGGCCCCGACGGATATGCTATGGTAGAAATATCAGTTTCAATTGACCCAAATGCAGTATTTTGACAACACTCCACAAATCTGTAGATTCACCTAAAGAAATTATTCCCAGAGCATATCCCTTAGTTTTTTGTCAAAATTCAGATGAAGTGATGATGAGTTGATTTGTCCGGTTTATTCCACTTCAACCGTAGTGCACGTCAAATGCCGCGTTAAACTAAACTACAAAAAGATAATGGAAACAACCTCTAGTTATATACTTTGTTTGCATTAACATTTATTTCCAATACCTTTCATTAACAAATCATTTATTCTTCAGTCTCTGATGACTAACTTTTTCGATAGGGTGATGTACCTGGTCTTATTCAAAGGATACTGAAGGACATCACTAGAATTACCAAGGTATCATTTTAATCGCAGCTACACTTATGTAAAAAATAGTGTTCGGCTTTAGTATTTCTATAGCTTTTTCTCGTATAGCTGTTGACCTGAGTGTGACTTACTTGTTAGGCTACTGAATAGGGTTTCGAATACAATTCCTGCTCTTTTACTGAGACAAACATCACAGTTTATGTTTAAGGGTGTGTTCATCGATACAGACACTGAAAAGCCTCCGTGTTCAAGAATCAAGAAAAAATTGAGGGACACACTTCAAGAAAACGATGTACAGAAAGTAAAGGACATTTTCCCTCGTATGTATATCTATACGTGCGTGTGATGTTACCAGAATCCTACTCACATATTCAGCATACATTTTAAATACAGAGGCAAAGTTTTGCTATAACGAGTACAATATATTTATTGCCAGATCCGGGCTACACGATTCTGCACAATGTAATCTCTTTAACCTTATAAAAATCATAAGCATTAACTAGAGTATTGCCTATTTCACAAGCATAAACCAAAACAAATAAAACACATTCTTAATCTGCAATACACGTGATAGTACTGCATAGTAAACATTGCCATACTTTTGTGTATGATAAGAAACACATCCATCTGACTTGATAATAATAGCTATATTAAGAATATTGTAGTGGGGGGAGAGTGCTTTGAGCAACGCAACATTTGCTGAAACAACACTACCAAGCACAGCAAACCTTGCCTACTTTTCCTATGACACTTATGCTCTCAAATTCTACAAGCACAAGAAAGGCTACACAAAAATAAGACACAAGGATGATGTAATGAAGCAAGAGTAGGGAGAGACCAGCTGGGATGGGACTCTAGATACATAGGAATCCTTTGCTTCTTAGGAAAGACACATTTTCGTAAGACTTGATCAGTTCACTAGATTAGGGAGTACGTCAAATACTGTATACTCTACAGTTACATGTATAAATATAAAACAAACAGATTATATTGTATACCATTAGCTAGTAGTAAATCGGCTGGTTTGAAATAGGATCTACATCTGCTGTCTTGTAAGGCCTCCTTTAAGCTCTGGACAAGAGAGTTTAAAACACCACTTACGTAATGCGTCAAAACAAACAACCACTTTTCATGTCCACAATTCTTCTGGTCATCAGGGATGTCCTCAAGCAATCATCCTACAGCTTGATGTTCCACTTGAGTGGGGTTCTTCCCTTCGAGGAAGCCAGAATTGTGGTGTGCTGTTTCGTTATTAGTTTTCAAGCCATGTGTTGTCATCACGGTTGAGCCAGATCCAGTGCGAGCATCTTTCAACGGTGTGTGGTAACTGACTCATCATTCTACTAATTTCTTCAGATGTAAATGTGAACCTTCTCCTCAGCAGACTTGTGAACTTCTTTGGGATATATCGTCTGCAGCTGATGCCAATGTGGTGGTATTCCGTATCATATCCTGCATCAATGCATCTTTGAACCAACTCTGTACCGTTCTTGTTTCCTGTCTTCAGCGTTTGTAAAATTGTCTTCCCAGCAAACAATCAGCTCCAACAGTATTGCTAGGGCTTCACTGCTCACGACGATGTCTGGTCGCTGCTCCGTCTGGAGAAGAGGGAACAAGAATAGGTTATCCAGATTCACTGTGACAGTCCAGGGTCCTTGCCACCTCCTATCTGGTTTCTTAGTTGTCCTCTTCTTGTTAGCAGGTTTTCCTTCTTTATGAAACACAGTCTTTGCTCCCTCTATCACTGGCAGTTCCCCGCCATTGAACTTCTCCACCTTTGTTGTGATGGCGTCCACTATCACCTTCAGGACTTTCTTGTGCCTCCAAGTGTAATGGTTGAGGGCCAAGGAACAATTTGACAGAATATGTCTCATGGCTCCCAATTTGCCGCATCTGCTGTCATCATCTGCTTATCTCCACCTTCGCAAGTTGACTGGGGATGGGAGAGTGTCGTACGTTGATTTTATCAAGGAAAATCGCATTACGTCCCAATTCCAGATCTCCGTCCACTCAATCTTCCTTTCAACCACAAATTCCTCCCAGCGCAAACACTGCCCTTGTTGGCTACACTGTACGAGGTGGACATGTCGGTCTTCTGCACATCTCGTTTTCACTTGGTTGATGATTACATCTTCTGTCTTGTAGGGCCTCCTTTAAGCTCTGGACGTAACTTACTAAAAGTCCATGATGACAAATATGAGAAAACCGAGAATCCCTATTCACATACACAATACATAGAGGTAATAATACAACTCTTTCGTTTCCTTCTGAAATCTAGCCATAAAATAAGGCGTCAGCAGATAAAAGTAATTACACATGAGAATATTCTGTCGCGTCACGAAGGCTGTGGTCGAAAAATCGCGGATAGATCGTTTTCTTCTTCAAAAGTTACAAAGCTGGAAAGTGCCGAGCTGGAAACATGCAAAGATATTCGTCAAGCTGTCGTTCAGGACAACATAGCTACAAATTATTCACAGGTATTGCCATTTGTAATGTGATAATAATGTGGAATGTGACACCTTGGTGACAGAGAAAGTTTTCAAAGAACGGTGCAATTGAAAACTAGATACACACCATCAGCAGCAATCGTGTAATTTGTGCACGGCATTTGCTCGCTTTTATCTGGGTTTCGAGACGTAAAAAATAAATACGCGACCTCTTATATTATTCTTCGTCCATCCTGGCGGACGATGACGAAAACATCAGACTAGATTGGTTGGTGGGTGGGTGCGCATGTGACTGATCAGACCAATCCGTGCACTGAAGGTCCTTATCCAGGATGGCCATGTGAGTTTGCCACCAGTGGGCAAGGAATTAGTGTGACCAGGCGAATTGGGCAATGCTCTTTTTCCTCTGGCTTGGCTCTGTCTCACTCCTTCATAGTTGTGTGCACCATGGTGTATTTTGGTGCGCCATGCAGGTCGATTCATGGCCAGAGATTCCGAGGTGTCGGGGATGATGCAAAAGTCTTTCATGGAGACTTTGTGGCTGTCTTTATACCACTTGCACTGGCCACCCACAGTTCTACTGCCCTCTGTCAACTGACCATAAAATGGTCTCTTAGGCAGTCTCTGGTCATCCATTCTTGCCACATGTCCGAAATCTTTGCATGCAGTACTGAATTTGTCCATGCTTCGTTGAAGACCATTTTCTGAAGGAGAACACAGGGTGCAGTCATCTGCAAACTGAAGCTCTCGAACTAAGGTATTTGTCACCTTTGTTTTTGCTTATAGACGTCGCAGGTTGAACAGCTTGCCATCAATGCGGTACTGCAAGGGGATGGCGTCTTCTTCATCCCGGAACGCACTCATCAGCATGACAGAGAACATCATGCTAGATAGAGTTGGAGATAGGACACAGCCTTGTTTGACACCATTTGTTTCTGCAAAAGCATCGGATGTCCTACCATTACCCGGAAATCGAGCCATTATGCCAATATGAAAGGAACGTACCAAAGCAGTAAAGGTCATATCATATGTGCCTCTGCCGGCCCTGTCGCCAAATTGGCTTTCTGGCAGTAGTCTTTGCTCTAAATGGGCATTGAGACGATTCAGTAGAATACGTGCAAGGATCTTTCCTGCCATGGAGAGGAGAGATATGTCTCCATGGTTGTCGCAGCACTGTCGATTTCCTTTCTTCTTGTACAGAAGCAACCCCCGTCTCACAGCATCTAATAGATCTTGAATTCGTTGCATCCATCCCGATTCCCCTTTGCCGATGGCAAAAATGAATCATTTCAAACGCGCAAGCTGAAGAGAGTAAAGAATCTGCTGACAAGTAAACAAAAGCTTTGTTATGTTTTAAGCAGGACTGTGTTTTACGTGATTTTGGTGTTTTATGTATCAGCTATGTGTGTAAATGCGTCATTTTTAGAATTCTAATTAATTGACTCTCGCACGACTGGTGCCACTCTTACTATACGACGGTTGTTTTTGCTAAGCAATATCATCTATCCCTATATCTAACCTACTTTACCCTGAAGGATGTCACTTCACAAGGGAATGGTCAGACGATGGTACTTCCACGGATGTGATATACAATTCTATCCATACATGGATTAAACCGGAACCTTTTGGCTCACGAGTCTAATAATTCACCAAATGATTAACAACTGCTAGTAAAATGCATAATAATATCAGTGTGGTGTTCTGCGGTAACAGCCACGCTGGCACTCACAAGTACGGACGCGATATAAGCGCTGAGCTATAAGGTAACGACAGAATAAAAACGCCATCAAAAACGAACAGTACAAAAATAAATGACGATAAATAGCTGAAGTTACAATTCTAATACTCTGTCGGAAGGTAAACGATCCGTAGCCGATTCGTCGACGTAGAATCTCCGCATCAGAAATTCTATACACGAATATGGCCTTTAAAATAGCCAGTTTGCGAACGCTTACATTTCCTCCTCAAACAGACAATCATATTCTCGTGAAGATAATTACTAACTCTATCGAACGTATTACGTTCCATCTGGAAATCCAGGCGGCAAATGCCAAGAGGCAACACTTTCAGCAAAAGCATCATCCTCTTCATCCCATCCCTCCCGACGGTTGGAAAACGTCTCTAATGCGCTATTAATCGTTGGTACATATGGTAGCTGAGGGGTTGTATTTGGCCTAGCGGCCAAAATATAAAGTGAATTTAGTCTTAAATATTCCATCCAGCTTATCCGCTTTTGCCTAAGACGTACGGCCACTCTTGCGTTTGTATTCTCCAAACCATCATGTAGTCCTCCTAGCCACTCTTTGTATTCCCTTTCTTTGCTATCCATTCTGATTAATGAGAGATACCACTTTAAATACACCTTTTTCGCGGCCGATATGGGTATCAGTCCACTGTGTGACTGGTCTTCTGTGGCGAATAATGCCCGGACTTTATCCAGTTCGAGAGCAGTAAGGTGGCATATCAAGTCATCCTGTTAAAACAATAATTATAATTGAAGAGTCATCATATATGTTCGAAGCGAAAAAGTAGATTTTCTTGTGGGTTTATATATACAACAGACATCTTGTGTTCTGCAACGAATAGTAAATAGTTGAACAGGAGCAATTCTCCAGTCCCCTTAGCATAATACAGTCTCATCATATGCCTGTGGACAAAACAACGTCTTGAGACTTATCAATTAGTTGCCTCAAAAGGGCCCTCTCTATACCAATCTTTGAAATCCATTGTTGAAACATAGTCATGTATCTTTCTCCAGCATTTTGACGTAGGCATTAACTGATATCACGAAATGGCAGACGTGACATCAAATTTGCAAATATTTCTCTCAGTCTGCTTTTCTAGTAGAAACTCTTCGTCAAGCATAGCTGATTCCCTTGCTAGAGTTATTCAAATTTAAACCCGCGACCCCTCGCTTTCAACTGATCGTCTGATCAACTAGATCAATCATTGGAAGTAATGAGTTTATAAATCTCGAAGTTAAAAAAAGAATACAAAGGTAATAGTATGAAATATGCTAAAAAACTTACTGGACTTTTTCGACTTAGGAGACGAATACACATAGGAGGGACATATTCCCACCACTCAATGTTGCCATTCTTGTTTCGATCCATATTTTCAAACAGCTTTACTTCTTGTTCCTCCCTAAAGTGTGGCATGGGCATTCCCACTAGACGCTTATAAGTATCTTTTTGACCCTGTAAGAATTGCTGTCGGTTAATAAATGTACCTACAGCGAGGAAACAATAGATAATTTGATAAGGCTATAATAGGAGGGATCTAAAAAGAAGGAAAATAAACTCGTATCTTTACCACCCTTTTGAAGAAGATAACGATACACCCGAGAAGTTTCGACCTTCAAGGCTTTAGTCATGCGAAGGGCGGTAAAGTTACAAATTTATTTTACTTTATAGATATATACAATTTTGCGAGGCATCTAAAATGGACAGTGGATACATAACAAGCCGAGATGAATACTGCGAACAGCCCTCTTGGCTCCAACTACTATTTTAGAATATTACAAGCCTTGCCCTTAATCTCAGTAGACTCAATCGGGAATTCATGATCTCTTCATAAAAATACTCTTTACTTGGGAAACATGCATGTAATTGGACGCACAGACACTTTCAAATGGCTGATCAATAAAAATGAAGGTGGCAGAGATCGAGGTTTCATAGCACAAAGGCAGTTGTAAGAAGAATTTGTTAGGAGTGATTCACTAGCAAGGGAGCACATTATCGGTTTCCTTTCCGACTCATAAACTGGCTGTGCCTGCCACAATTTCTTTAATTCCCTATCTGCCACAAACATGGGATATTAGTGTGGGATACTTTGAGAATCCCTATCCAAAAGGGTAGATAAATGGATCCAAGCCAAGTCATTCCATCTAAGGACTTGTGGACGAAAATTTGCACATGGATCGTTCTCAATTTCAAAAGGTCGGTAATGGTACAAAAGTTTCATTTCATGGATTATATATCAGCGGCAGTAAACTACTGCCGTTGCGCGGCTCAACGAGAGGAACCTCCACGTCGCGAGCCGTGGATCATGCTGTTTTCAGCATGAACGAATCCTCTCAACCCACAGGTACCGTGTTCTTAATTTCTTACTTTTTGGGGTTCACAAAACTTCGTGTGTCTAAAGTTCGCCCAGCTTTTCACTGTCCGTGTAAGTACTGCCTTTGACTTCGTCAACGCTACTTAATCGGCTTGTAGAGTGATTTGCGGGAGGTGTCTAATGACCGCGTATGTTGCGTGAGCCCTCAAAGTGAACTTTGAGACTCGGTGGCGTTCACTAGGTCGTCCGTATGTACGACCTAGAAGCTTAGCCGCAAGGCTGTATAATACATACATACATACATACTGCCGTTGCAAGTCAACCTTAGCCCACATGCTAGTCTTTGGTTATACGGAGATTGGTCTCCCGAGGATGGTAAGTTGATTTCTTTAAACATATTCATTTAATATCTTCCGAGTTGGAAGATGGGTATTCCAAAAATTGCGTCCACTCGTAATAGAGTGACGACATGGCGTTGTAGGAAAGGGTGTCAGCACCAGTCCTCTCTAATCAATCATTGAACTGGTACGCAACCCTCGATAAGGACGTCAAGGAATGAGTGCAATGTGCAAGAGCCAAGTGAAAATGGACAAAACTATTACTATGGCACAATTGTGAATTTTGTCACTAAGCAAACGTAGTCCTATTACGATCTATTGGACTTGAGGCGTTTAAAAGTTTGTTGTGAGATGATCCTTTTTGGATTTTGTCCTATTGCGCGATTTTTTTGGGAAAACATATTCTGCGCATGCGCAAAAGTTTAACACCATAGAGTTAACGTTTTACAATATCATTATTTCTACAGAGACGCTTACGACGGAAAAGGCATGTTTGTGATACTAACAATATCAAATAGTCAATGGAACATTTGTATTTAACTGTATTGGTTACTGAGAGCAACGATAACACTAGCAATAAACCTCCGAGGACATGGAATTTGAGCTTGAAAGCAAATAGCACCTCAGTGAAGACTACTGACGATCGATATCTTACAAAGTCCTTATTAAGCTACCTACCATGACTTGAAAGAGCCGCCAATGGTTAACGTACCAAAAGGAATAAAAGAATGAAAACCCGTATCTAACGGAGAAGGTAGTATCACACTTCCCTTTCTGACCATTCATACTCTGAAGAGAGTAAGGCGAAAAAAGCATTTAAGTATGTTTTTAGCGCAATGCCCCAAATTTTCAAGGAGATTTAAAGATAGAATAGAGTAGATCTAGGTTCCTTCATGAAAAATTCAGGGCCGAAAACAAATTCGTTTCTCAAGCTTGTTTTATTCTGAGTGCGTTCGTAATCTCTAGTCCAAACAATTCTACATTTAACTAACACCAAGGCTTCAATTTGTGACTCAAAACTAAATAATTGCATGGTCCTCCAGTGCTTTATGACAGCTCTCTGGAGGGAACCAACACCACCCCGTTCTCAGACAGGCTAGCTCAAAATCTGCCAAACCTGTATTACGATGAAAAATTTGAAATATACAGGGTTTTGAGGTTCGATTCCCCAGTTTGGGCAGCTTCGTATGAG
Source organism: Chironex yamaguchii (assembly GCA_024741275.1). Lineage (NCBI taxonomy): Eukaryota > Metazoa > Cnidaria > Cubozoa > Chirodropida > Chirodropidae > Chironex > Chironex yamaguchii. Next base: position 14,310 of record JANTCA010072788.1, read on the forward strand.
CGCGGTCAGCTATAGAGCCCCACTTCGGTGTGGGGCAATAAAAAGAACATCACATTTGTGAGGATTTCACATATTCTTTATCATGAAAACGAGTGTGGATGTGTCACTCACCATTTCCAGCTGCCTTTTCAAAAACGTCAATAATCTCAAGGTTTTCTTCTTCTGTCAAAAGGCTAGAAAGATTTTCCTACAAAAGTCCGATTTGTTTGAACAAGCAGTTAAACTAAAGTGAACTTAGGAAGTAGCCATGTAAATAAAGAAACGCGTAAGAAATGAACAAAGTGTTCACCTGAAATAAAGAAAGGTTAAAGCCAAAAGAACTCAAATATTCCATAGCTGAAGATATTCGCTTTCATGTCTTACGGAATCTCTATCAAATTTTTACTTAATAAAGCTTCTAGACCAATGTTTCGTCTCCTAAGTGAGTCAATAAAAAGCACACGACTGATGTCATGATAAAGCTCCAGTCTATATGGCTAATAGTCTTTTGACCCTTCCTATTGAGCTGTTTAGCATTGTAGAAAAGGCGTCAAATTTGCAGTCGTGAGACCCGGGACCGATATTCCTGTCGTCATACTCATACCGAAATTTCTGTTCTTAACACAAGACCACCCTGTCGACTTCTATATGGAATTAGTACAAAAGGTGATAAATGGATGCCTTGTAGGTACAAAATACATGCTGCTTGTACCACTTATACACCAATTAACCGACACCCCGAAATCAAAAGTGGACAATCAGGATTCAATGACTTATAGTCTTTTGACCGTTCCTATTGAGCTGTTTAGCACTGTAGAAAAGGCGTAAGATTTGCAATCGAGACCCGGGTTCTATCTTCCGGTGGTCATAATCATAACTTTACTTCTGTGATTTATCAACTTACTGTTTTCAGCTAAGGAAGATACCAGTGGAATATCAATGCCATTGTCAAAAGCATGGAATAGTCCAGGGCGTAAAATTAACTTTTTTTTCCGGTAGCCACTTGGCTCCTAAATATTTTAAAGTGGTAGCCAATTCCAAAAA
>JANTCA010072799.1:0-15331 GCA_024741275.1 Chironex yamaguchii
ACTAAGATTTCTGGCACACATTGTAATCGATTTGGGTATGCCTTCCTGTAAGTGAGTATCCAAATGTATGCATTGAAATCATAAAATACATAATCAGTCAAAAAATAAATTTCAAGTTTCAAAAAAAAAATTATTATTATTATCATTATTATTATCATTATTAATTATCCATTGACAATGATTCATGTTTCATTGACAACAACTAATGTCTCGTTAATGCTTGAGCAGTATAAAATGGGAGGTTAAAGGAATACACTTAAGCCGGTTATTCACTTGAAAGAATGTGGTCGAATCAATCGAATTCGACAGCTATCAATCCAGATGCACATGCTCACATCTATCCGATGTCCTTTTGACTCCGAAACCTCAATTGCAGTATTTACCCTCGTTTACAGATTAAATTTGGTGGCCAAAACGAAAATCTATTTTAAACAATCTCTACAACATGGATGTGAATACGCTGTTCTTTCCTTTGATTCTTGGTTTCACTACTCTGCTGTTCTACCAAATGAGCTATTTCAACCTTATGCTGAAATATGTGTATTTTAAAAAGGATCAGAAGAGACGACTAATGGCATCACAAAGCCACCTAATACAAAGAAGTAGAAAGTACTGGACTAGGTATCGTGTGAACAGAAGAGCTGTGGCTGATATGTTCACAAACAGTTGGGCTTCTAGAGAGATCAATTGTGCAATATTATCTTTGCCACTTTAAACAAACATCTCCAGAAAACCCTTGCTTACTAGTAAATGTGTTCAATGGGATTTACTCGGCCCAGAACTACGTAAGGTTTGCTTGATTAAAGCTCACGTTCACAGTGCAGCATCTATTTGCTCCCCACTAAAATTGGGTTTTAACTTAAAAATAACTATCATCATTTTAGTAAATGGCTATCCTGAAGCTTTAATTTTTCAACGAATTTCGCAAAAAGTTTTATCGGCATGTTTGCTCCAAAGAAATGCCCTGTGTATGCTGTATTTCCTTGGATTGGCAATGTTTCCTTATATTTCGAAGACCAAATTAAGGATGTTGTTGGGTTTTTTTCTGTTGCTAGCCTGTATGCTGTCTTTGCTAAATGCACGAGTTTGTCATCACCTCAGACGGACACGCTGCCTACAACACACATAGGTATGATAGTTATTTTTAGAAATTTCCTTGCCATTGAGACGCCAAGTACTTTGGGTGCATGTCCAAGAGAAGTGACGTGTACTTACACATATAAACATAAATTCTGCAAAAATGTGCTAGCAACCTTTGCAATCATGTAGGTCCTGATCGTTACCTAAGTATTGTTGCTAAACATTTGATGTTGCAGATAATTATGACTTGTAGTGACTGATGAGCTAAAGTAAAATGTTAAATAACAATAATCCCCGCTGGTAAAATTTGGGTTACGGATAGGATAAACCGATGTGGTAAGTTACATGAAAATCTAGTAAAGAATTTTTCCCCCAAACCCAGGGAAAATCAAATGTGCTGATTGCAACAACGTTAACATTCATATATACCTATGCTCATGAAATGGCTTTGCAGGTTATGAGGACGTGGACAGAATAGATCAAACAAACAGTATCATGAGAAGAAAAACACATTTCCCGATAAAATGCTGTGGATTAGTTGTTGCTCACATTTGCCGTTGACTATGAAACACATAAGATTTTTTATCATATTTGAAGCAATGAAAAACATGGATTGGATGACAAATACATCGACGCTATTAACAAAATGCATAAAAAAGGAAAAGCACAGCTTAGAAAAAACAAGTTAAGAGAAAAGATTAAGATCAAAAAAGGAGTTCGCCATTGGAAACTGAGGCAGGAACCAAACTGGGTGGGGAAAAAGTAAACAAATTTTAGATTTTCTATTGCTATCAAACTGTTTGCTAAAAGTAAACAAAATCTACAAAAGTTAATTATGAAACTAAAGGGAGAAGGAATCACAGACTGATTAAAGATAACAAAAAAGAAAACAGAGGTAACAAGCTAGGAGATATCAAGAAAGCAGCAAAAAAGAAGAGTCAAAATAAATGGAAAGAATTGAAATGAATAGAAGTACTTAGGCAGAATGATAACACAAGAAAATGAAATAAGTAAAGAGATTAACCAGAGAATATCATCAGGACGGAAACAAATCGGTCAACAAAATCCAGCTTACATTGGAAACCAAGGAATCATTAAATGGGGGAGTTCTGGTCAGAAGGAACAGGTTACTAGCCAATCATGATAAATAGCGCGCCATTATGTGCACACACCGAACAGAGCAAAAGCAAAAATCTTCAAAGTCGTACTAGTTCAATTGATAACAGTGGCAATGACGGGAAAAGTATAGCTACCAGTAAACAATTACACTAACATCCTTAATAAAGCAGTTTTACAGCTAAGGTAAGAAAATCAATGTGCCTGGCCACTTACAACAAAACAAATTGTGAAATCTGACGTCTTTTGGATTAAAGAAATATAAACAAGAGCTTTGACTAGAACATAGTTCGCAAGGGGCCAAACAATTGTATGGTCGTGGTATCCATCTCAGAACAGGACCATTAATTGCAGTGCATGAAATTTATTTTCCATGAAGAGCATTGTTCAACAAAAATCTAGTTATTGCCCCACATCTCATGAGGCTCTATAGTCGCCCTCTTAAGGTATAGGCAGATCGCATCCTATTTTAGTCTCCCTTACTCTGCGTTGGGCAATGAACTAGCAATATAATTGTAAGCTTACGAAATACGCTTGTTTAAGTATTTACCTTACAGGTAACTTTACTTTTTCTATGAGCCTTTGTGAACTATCTTAGCTAGCCTTCGTTTACAGCACAATTGCGTATAATCATAATGTGTCTGTGGTTTCATAACCAGCCCTTTGGGCAAAGATCATGGCTTAGTAAGGGATATTACAATGATGTACTCTACTGTATATAGCATTTTATTCTGTATTTAAGTTGAGAAGCAAACCATGTAAGCGTCAAGAGATACCAGTGTACTTTGTATTTGGGTATACAGTTGAACTACTGTCTCTTCTTGTGTTGGTACTCTTTCTGTGCTCCGATCTGGACAATGGACTGGTACGTACTGTAACCAAGATCTTCCCAGCAAGAGAGGACCTTGACCTTCCAATATCACTAATGGTAATTTGTATTGTTTCCCATTTGCATGGACAGTAACCTCGAGTTCTCCTACCACAGGTAAAACTTGATCACTGTAAGATCCAAGCACACGAGAACTCATGTGCAAAGTAGTATTGTCAAACAATTTTGTGAAATCTGTATGGTTCATGACAGTAACAGTAGCACCCGTATCCAACTGAAATTTCACACTTTTGTCGTTCACTGTAAGATCAACATAAATTGGCTCACCATCAGCACTGGTTGTGGTAAGTCCAAAAAGCACAACAGTAGGTTGATCAGAACCATCATCGTAAGAATCCAGATCTTTGTACTCCAGAACAATGTGGAACTTGCCAGAACGTTTGCTTTTTGAACACATGCAGACAGACGCTAAGTGTCCTTTCCTCTTTCAGTAATTGCATTTTGAGTGAATGTCGTTGCTTCAAACAGCCAAGTGACTTGTGTCACCACAACAGTAGCAATATTTGTAAACTCACTGGTCCTGGCTTTCCGTATAGTTCTGCTGTGAAGGTTTCTGCAAAGGCTGGAAAGTTTGTGAGGGGCACTTGAAACTAGCTCCACCAATAGCACCACTACTGTAAGTATTTCGTGGTCGTGAAGACACAGCATTGACAGAGTTTGAAACAGAAGAAGCAGTGTTACTCTTTCCACGAAGGACTTGAACATTGTTACTTACCAGATCAACAGCTGTAGCAATTTCAAATGCTTTTTCAAAAGTCAAAGTTTTGTCTTCTGCCATTAGTCTGTTCTGTATAATACTGAAATTTGTTCCACAAAGTAATCTGCCTCGCAATTGATCATTTAGTTAACCTCAAAAACTCACACCCTTCTGCACGTTTACATGAAGAAGCCACAGACTCTGCCACTGACTCACCGGACTGATGAGACTTGGTATTGAAATTGAAATACAGCATAGGTAAAGAGACAACTGGCTTGTAGTGCTGACAGAGTACAGTAATGAGTTTATTAAAAATCTTTGTCGTCTTGGCAGGAAGAATTGGGTCACGAAGCAACTTATAGGTTTTGGACCAATATGAGAAAGCAATATCGCCCCCCACTTGGTATTCTGAGCAGTAACGTCAGCAGACCATGAGCAGGTTCTATCACTGAGAAGTCATTTGCATCCAGTTACAATTCCACACGTTTAATGTAGGCCTCCAAATTAGCTGGATTGCTACTAAAGCCAGTTCCAAAACATTTGCAAGCAAGGTGTGGGCAAATCCAGGTATGGCACAAAACTGCAGTAGCCTTGTGTGTCAGGAATGTGGGCAAAAAAGCATCTGTACACAGTTTACAATGAAAGTAGGCAATCCATCAACAGTTTAAAACCTGCAAAGATGTTTCCGAAGCATCCTTGTTGTCATTTCTGTTGTTTCTTTGCATTAAAGGCTTGTTAAACAGTGTACATAATCGAGGTGGTAAAACTTCAACTTCTGTTTATTCCATCCCCTTTCCATTCCATCCCCCAAAAAGAACGATCGTTTTACATGCAGAGTAGGCAACTAGTAAAATACAGTGCTTTGAAAAATGCTTTGATGTTGGGCAACCAAATTATTCACTGGACAAATTGCATCACAATCCTGAAGATAATGATTTGTGGAAAAATGCAGAATAACAAGGTCAGCTCACACTGGATCAGAGAGTTAATCTAAGTATTGCAAAATAACTTCACTTCAGACGAGTAGTGGGAGTAAAAGCATAAAGGAGGAGATGTCATGCTTACAGATATTCAAACTTTCCAGTTTTGGCTGGAAACCTTTCATTTTCAATAAAGTTTTCGTGTCGTGACTTCCTGTTTTTTCCCTAAATTAATAACTTATTCAAATCAGATCTCACGTTCTGTATAGTTTTATTCTATATGCCTAAAACAGTTCAAGCCTGGCATTTTTCTTTCAATTCATTCATTTAATGCTTGTTGACATTGTTCCCATTTTTGTTCTTGCATCTGCTACCTACTAGTGGCATGATGTTTCATGATGCAGTCTGCTGATCCAGTAGGAGCAACAACAACAAAATGACCACAGGATGGTCCTGGCAGGCAAGGTCCTCATAAAGCCTGATTTTTTGACCACGGAGCTTGTATCTGATACAATGTGGTCAAAATGTTGAAGCAGAGCGTGACAGTTCCTACAGAGCTAGGGAACATAAATACTGATATATCTGAGCCTCATCTTTGCAAGTGAGACTACCAGTACAAGTCCCGTTGCAAACGTTGCAGTGTTGACCACTCCTGTGGATATGCTGTTGCAAATGATTTGGTTGTTCACCAAGGTTTCGTACAAATTCATTAAAATATCATCTTTAAAAACTATACTTAGAATGGTACTTTTAGGGCTAAACATATGATCACTTCGTACAATTAGCCCTAAAAATGCACCAAATTTCAATGCCACTTTGCTGTGGTCATGCAATTTGGTATAATGACACCTCAATTTGTATATCATGTAACAAACAAAATGAAGCATCTGCAAGTACAAGTGCCAGAATGAGTAATCTGATTCACCCAGCTTCTTTGGGAAAAGAAAATGTAGATCCAGCAATAAAGGCAGAAGTAAAAATGATACTGATGATTGTTCATCATTACACATTTTCAATCTTTCAGATAATTTCACTCCATATGTGTGGCAAGAGTTTATGGATGTAAAGTTGCTGTTAGATTTCCTTGTTCCAGAACAAAAACAGCTGCAATTTGCATTGCTATGTATCTAAAAGATGAGCTTGTCAAGGATTGGAAAAAAACACCATACAGTGTTATGGATAATGGCAGCAATGAGCTGGTCCTTTTAAGATGTTTCCTATCATTATCAGACGTCAAATGAAACCGGATCATGACAAAGTTCCTTGATATAAATTTGCAGAGCAGAAACTATGTTTAACTCAATTAATGATACATTTGAGAGCTTGGAATTATCCTGGGATTTTGCCACTGGTTGTCATTGCTGATAATATCAATGACTGTGGTGGCTTCAAGTGGTTTCAGCAAAATACCTGGATTTGACATTGAAGACCGTAACATTTATCTCTTACATTGCTTGTACAAATCATCAAAACAAAAGGGTGCCCTAGCTGAGTACCATCAATGCCATGACCAAAGGTATGCAGATATCACAAGATATGTTTCTTTGAGGTGGCTAAGTCTTGAGCAATGTGTAAATCATGAACTCAAGAACTCAAACGTGAGTGGGTCATCAGAAGCAAGAGATAATTGGCTCTATACTGCCTTTTCAAATCCTTTCATTGAGATTTACCATTTTATCAGTATGTCCTACCAACATTTACAAATTTCTCCAGCAGATCCTCTCATACATCTTCTAAATGATGATAGAGCTATACCTGAAAACACTTGCTTCAAAAATCAAAAACTGAGTATAAAGCAAAGCACTTTATAGGAGGGGATTCTTCCAACCTTGATGTTAACTTGGCAACTGGATTTGTGACTATCAATTCAACTATCAGTTGTTGGCAGATGCAGATCTGTTATAGTAAACTGTAGATAAATTCTTCGCTCCAGTGAGAGCATACTATTCAACTACTACATACCATCCAACTATTCATCTAACAAGTATTCCCTTAAGTGGTTGCCATTAGATAATAATATCAAGAAAAACTTTTGAGTTTATCAATTTTGACAAACGTTCTTTAAACAATTATAAAAATGTTAAAGCAATTGCTGAACCCTTTCCAAAAGTGTTGCAAGATTTTGAAGATAGGAGAAAACTCTATAATCTTGAAGAAGAGTTTTTTTCAATACCAGTAGTAAGCAAAGAATGAAATTCCAATATCAGTGTTAGATGTTAGCTGTCAAGAATGATGAGCAAATTGAGTATCACAGGATGGACATCATTTAAGGATATCTTAGAAAGGTATTTCCTTAGCTTGATACAGTGGCATTAACTGTCCTCACAATTCTTCATAGCAATGTTAGAAAGGAATGAGTCTACAGCATGGTAAGAAAGAAGAAAACTGAATTTCGGCCTTATCTCAAGACTCCTTTGGACTCCAGGAGTATTAAACTGAACTGTCCAGCCAAACTTAAACCTTGCTATAAATTTTAACCATCAAATGGGTTATTGGTAAAATGTAAAAGTGCCTGTATGGAGTATAATCAAAAGTATACAGAGACATTTCAATAATTATGTTAAGATGATAAAGCATACTATCACACGTGAGTTTTCATATGTAGCATTTTCCTTTATCTGATTTCTTAGCTGATTAAATATGGAACTGAGTTCACATAAAATTGCCAGAATCTTGAAACCAAAATTGATGCTTTCTGCAGTTAAACAGTTCACCTGGTTAAGCTGTTATCGTGCCAAAAAATGATTATTTTGGTATCTTTGGAAAACCATTCTTTTAAAAATAGAAGGTTGCAATCTCCATGCTTGTTATATCATAATTCATTACTGACTGTTGTAATCCGGTCTAATCCGCTCCATGTTTTAGTCTCATCCTTTCCGTGTATGATTTGATGCCTTCTGCAGTTAAACAGTTCACCTGGTTAAGCTGTTATCATGCAAAAAATTGATTATTTTGGTTTCTTTGGAAAACCATTCTTTTAAAAATAGAAGGTTGCAATCTGTGTGCTTTTTATATCATAATTCATTACTGACTGTTGTAATCCGGTCTAATCCGCTCCATGTTTTAGTCTCATCCTTTTCGTGTAACCTTTGTACCTTCCCAGTAAAAAAAAGAGTTCCCAGTTGAAACACCATTTTGGTTTACACATGTCTTGTGTTGTCCTGTCTATTACTTACTACATATATAACATATTGGTGACAAGGAGGAGCAACAGATGGCATTTGCGAGTGGAAAAATCAGTGAGTTCGACAAAACCGTCAAAAATTGGGAAACCTATACTGACCATAAAGAACAATTCTTTCAAGCCAACGATGTACTGAACACGAGCAAAGTACATGCCCTACTGACAATAATTGGTCCAAAAATGTATACATTGCTAAAGAACTTATGTGCACCAGATAAACCAGCATCATTTTCTTATGTGGCATTAATTGAGAAGCTTGCTACACATCTTTGTCAGCAACCATCTGAGATCGCCGAGCAACTTAGGTTTATAAATCTCAACAGCACGCCGGAGAGAGAGTTGCATCATACATTGCCGAGCTGAGAAGACTTGCCATTCAATGTAATTTCAAAGTCTTCACTTGCCATTCAATGTAATTTCGGTAATGGGCTCACTAATACATAACGAGACATTTTTGTATGCAAAATATTTCAGGAAAATATCCAAAAACTTACTAGCTGACCATACATTAACACTAGACCAGGCAATCAAGACTGTGGTAGCCATGGAAACAGCTAGCAAAGATGCTTGTGAAGTACAGCAAATTTGAGCTAAGAATGATTCTCAACAGGTACATACGTAAATCTACAATAAACGTCCAGCAAAGCCAAACAAATCTAAGAAACCCCAGTCTACTGATCGCCTTAAAACTACACCAGGAAATTGCTATCAGTGTGGGAGTCCTGCTCACAAGCGGACCGTTGTCACCATCGTAAAACTGTATGTAACTATAGTTCTAAGGAAGAACATCTTGAGAAGGTCTGTTTAAAGAAAAAGCATGGTATGCAACAATCTCCTAGGAAGCCCTCAGTCAAGTATGTTGAGGAAGAATGCGATTATTTCGAACCTATGTTTCACACTCAAGCTTTTCTAAACTATAGTCAACAAGTTGACCCTATAGTAGTTACTCCTTCAATTAATGGAAACAAGATTGCCATGGAACTTGACACAGGCTCGTCAGTATCTCTCATACCAGAAAACGTATACAGGGAATGGTTTAGTGAGGTACCCCTACAGGAAACGCCCATCTGTTTGAAAACCTACTCCGGTGAAAATATTACACCTACAGGCATTATGAATGTGTCTGTTCAGGTCTAGAATCAGGAAGGGAATGTGGATCTGCTTGTCGTAAACCAGAAAGGGCCTGCCCTATTTGGTCGTGATTGGCTACAGAAATTTAAACTTGATTAGCATGAAATCCAAGTACTCGAAAGACGGACTACATTTACCAGTACAAGCAAGCAGCTTACAGAAATCTTGTACAAACACAAACAAGTATTCTCCGAGGGACTCGGAAAACTTTAGAAAATAAAAGCCGCCATTTATATGGAAGACAATGCCAAACCAAAATTCCACAAGGCTAGGACGGTGCCCTATGCTACACAAAATAAAATGGAATTGGAACTTGAACGACTTCAAAGTGCTGGAATAATAAGCCCAGTAAAACATAGCAATTCCGCCTCACCTATTGTTCCAGTTCTAAAGAAATCAGGACAGGTGCACATCTGCGGTGACTACAAAGTCAATATCAACCCTGAAATGGAAGTGGAGAAATACCCCTTGCCAAGTATTGAAGACATCTTTGCATCTTTGTCTGGAGGAAAAAGATTTTCTAAAATCTCTAAACAACTGTTAATAATCAATAATCACACGGGTTTGTTTCAATACAACAGACTGCCTTTTGGTGTAGCTTCATTCCCTTATCTCACATAATGCCTGACGACTCGGAACGACACAACGCATTTGCAGCGTGGTCTTTAACTAAGGCAGAGAAGAGTTACTCGTAAAGAAGGTCTTAGACTACATTGGGGATTTCAGAGATTCCACACCTATCAACATGGCCGTCGGTTCACATTGGTTACGGACCATAAGCCATTGGTTAGTACCCACAGAAATCAATACCAGCTGTGATTGCAGCCACATTACAAAGGTACACACTTTTTCTGTCTGGTTATACCTATGACATCAAGTACCGCAGTACTAACAAACATGGTAATGCTGACGGACTCAGTAGGTTACCTCTGGCTTCAAGTACAGAAGACTACATCGATGAGGCATCTGTATATTACAATTCACAATAAGAAAAGTTGCCAGCTTCAAGTATTCAGATACGGAGAGAAACACTACGTGATCCGATACTATCTGAAGTCCTCAACAACACTTTACAGGGAACAAATAAACTTCCAAATGGGGATGAATTCAAACCCTACTGGAATCATGAGACTGAGCTGTCATGTCATCAAAACTGCTTAATGTGGGGTAATCGAGTAGTCATACCAGAAACCCTTCGATCTACTATACTAGAGGAGTTACATGATAGGCAAGTTGGCATCATTCAGATGGAGAACCTAGTACATTCCTATGTGTGGTGGCCCAATATGGACAATGATATTGAAAATATGTGTAAGTCATGTATCAGCTGCCAGAGTACCACCAACATGCCAAAGACAGCTCCTGTTCACCCTTGGGAGTGGCCGTCTACCCCTTAGGAACGCCTGCATGTTGATTTTACCAGGCCATTCATCAACTCAATGTTCATTATTATTGTTGATGCTCACTCAAAATGGCCTGAAGTATACCGAATGAAGTCTACATCTACAAGTTTAACAATCGAGAAACTACGTATTGTATTCAGTCAATATGGAATTCCAAGACAATTGGTATCTGACAATGGACCCCAATTTACTTCCAAGGAGTTCGAATTATGAAACAGAATGGAATTCGACACATTACATCAGTGCCATACCACCCGCACATGAATGGATTGGCAGAGCAATTCGTTCAAACCTTCAAAATGGCAATAAAGCATGCAAAGGAAGACAACCAGAAGCGGTCGTTACAAAACCAGTTGAGTTTATTCCTATTCAGGACCACCCCACATGCTGTTACTAACGAAACTCCATCAAAATTGCTTTATGGATGCAACCTACGTACAAGCTTGGAACTTGTCAAAACCAGATCTGTCTGGTAAAGTTCAAGAGAGTCAAGATCGTCTGAAGCTCTCAAAGCACTGTGGCACAACTGCTGGAACTTTGCACTGGGCCAACAAGTAATGGTGCAAGTTTATTGTTGCTCGGACAGGAAGTGGATACCGGCAGAAATCAGGGAACACAATGGTCCACTGTCGTACACTCTCGATCCAGGAAGTGGTGTGTTGTGGAGACGACACACTTATCAGCTATGTCCTACTATATCAATTTCCCAACAAATGGTACAGTTACCAGAACCAATTACTACTACAATTCCAAACAGTGAGGAAACATCACCACTATCTAGGCCTACAGTGACATCCATTTCAAAGCCTAAACCTACAAAAGATGTCACACCTATTAGATGCTATCAAAAACGGGAGAACATACACGCTCCTGTGAAGCTGAATTTGTAATGGAGAAATGACTTAAAATTAATTACTTCTAGTTATTTACTGTTGCCACATTGTGAAAAGGACACAATAATCCCTATGGGTTCTCAGTTGATGTTAGTTATAGTGTTCATAAATTGTTCATAAGATTGTTGCTATTCTAGTTAAATACTGTAACCATTCAATCGTTTGAAGGATATCTTCTGTTCAAAAATTTAAAACAAAGTCAATTGACCAATTTTCACAGACTTCACTAACTGATTAAACATTACCTATTGTATATTATTATACAATATTATTCTCTTAATGGAGGGGAGGAGATGTTATATCATAATTCATTACTGACTGTTGTAATCCAGGCTAATCTGGTCTAATCCATTCCGTGCAACTTTCCGTACCTTCCCAATAAAAAAAAGAGTTCCCAGCTGAAACGCCATATTGGTTTACATGTGTCTTGTATTGTCTTGTCTATTACTTACTACATATACAACAGTACTTACCAAAGGGAATTAAAACAATCATGCCTACTGGAATTGAGAATAACCCTATCATTGGGAACAGATTGTATATTCAGTGCTGTCTAAAAGCAGGTGGATCATTCTTTGGGACAGCTATAAAACACTTGTATCCACTCACAATTTCATGAGACACAATAGCATAAAAGTTCACTTCATGTTATGATTGTGATGCAATGTTTAAACAATGCAAAACTTTATTCAAATATTGTGTTATAGTCTTTGTTTACTGATATATTTAAAAGACCTTCCATTTAACAGCTAGTTCTAGGCTGCACTATTGAAAGAAGATCCTAGCCAAGATGTGGGAGAACCTACAAAACTCTCCTCTGCACTTAATATCCAAGTGGATCTCGGGGCACTTAAGCTAATACAGAAGCAAATGATGAACTTCTGCTAAGTTTACAGGCACCCTGAAGATGATTTCCCAGCTGCTTCCAAATTGTGTCCACAAGCTACGAGACTGTCACCAACAACAAAATTTTAGAAAAGATCAACATTTTTATAACATCTTATACATAAAATCAAAATAAAACAATTTTTGTGAAAACTTAATACACTGAGAACATGCACAGTCAGAACCAAACAACCAGGGGGGACCAAAGGATGACGAATATATTTTGACCAAGCCTGTTGATACCATAATTTTAGTGTTATACACTCATTCCCTTCTTGCATACACCATGCATACCTTTCCATAGCAACCTATTTTGACTACAAATACTGGTCAGTTTTACTTCAGTCAAAAAGGGTAATGTATATAATGAGAATAATCTAGTCATTCTCAGGGACTAGGGGAGATTTTCAGAGGCTATCTTTCTACCGTAAAATCTAAAAATATCAGTTACTGAATTGCATCCTTGTGTGGTTATTTAGCAGATCAACCTATAGTACACACAACATATGCCATACATAAAATAATCCTAGGACAGAGAAAAAAGTATAATACATGCTGGGTCTACCAGGGTATTTTGATTATGCAATTAATATAGTTTTAGTGGTACCAACATATCGTGATTCCTTTTTCCACAATAATACTGTCTTGCGCTGTTACGTCCTCAAATTGGTGATGACAGCCTTGTGTATCTACCGTGAGAGCCGTTACTGTCAGGGGCTCTTCTATTTTTAAAACTGTCCCAACTTTGAAAGAAAACACGTCGGCAATGACGTCTGAATTCTGAACTTTGGAATGCATACAGGAACGGGTTGATAAATGCACTTGACATTCCAAGTAAAATTGTCAGCTGGTAAAAATGCGTGTCCCATTCAAGTCGTTCAGAAGGAAAAAACTGGTAAATGAAGTAGGCAATGTTATTAGGTGTCCAGCATACAAAAAAGGCAACAATAAGCACTATGACTATTCTGATAGTTCTTTTCTTTTTCTTAAGAAATGCCTGCTGTTGGATGAGTGAACAGGCAATACCAAAGTCAACCAATCCATCCTCCATTGATTTTAGCTTTCTTCTTGTTCTCCACAAAACAAACAGGAAAATAAAGAATGGTATCACCAACTGGCACGTGAAGACAATCGTATACAAAACCCTACCAACCCAATAAGGTGACCATGCGAACGTGCAAAAATTGCCATAAGTGGCTTTGTCTGACGTATATTTAGCTCCAAATAACGTTGGCACTTGGATAACAAAAGCAACGACATAAGACAAGGCAATCGCCTTGATTGATCGCACTTTAGGGTCAAATCGAGCAACAATCGGCTTCTCCAGAGCTCTCTGCCTTTCCAAACTAATGGCCACAAGTATATAAACTGAAACATGAGCAAGAAAAAAAGGGATAAAATTCGATGTCACAGTTTTACAGAGCCAGTCGCCAGCGTTTCCTGACGGATGGTGAAACAAGGAAGTTGTCAAGACGTAGATTGGAACCAAAACAACAGACAAGGCCAAATCTGTTAGAGACAACCCAAATAGCAGCACGTTGAAAGAATTACTGCGAACTTCTCTCCTTCCTTTCAATATTACGTAGCAAACAACAAAGTTGCCCAACAGTCCCAAGATAGTAATAAGAGCATACCACGAAAGTTGCCATGCCCTGAGTGGGAAATGAGCTAATGCGTTACTTTGTGTTCCATTTCGTGCCATGATTCCTCGACTCGAACTTCAGACAACGAAAAACTTAACAGAAATTATCTAGACAATAAATTGTATCGCCGAGAAAAGATCTTCCTTTCAGCACAAGAAGCGAGACTAACTCCCATCTTGATACCTCCATCAAATACAACACTTTTCAACCTTAATGGTAACTTCCAAGGCACCCAACTCAAGACAATTGATCTAGAGGCGTTTGATCTTTAACTTTACATGTCAACAAGCTCTAGTCTTGGAAATTTCTCAAATCAATTCCTCTGAACAATAGAAGAGGAAGTGATTCTTTGTCATTGGCTACACTGAAGCCTCTCGCATAGTCAGGTACTGAATATTTTTAGAAATGAAACTATCAGCGGGTACCCAAGATTGGTTGAAAATGTAGCAAGTATTGCTTGAAAACTGAATGATCGTGAATTTGAGATAAGAATAAGAAAGATACATCTTTCCGAAAATCGATTCCTGTCCCCTTAGCCTTATTGCTTTTAGAAGTACAAAGCATAAAATGATGGGGAAGGATGTCAGGTCTCAAATTTTTCCGAACAAGACCAAGAATAGCAAGAAATGAAGAAGGTAGGTTCAGGCGGTGTTTATGTAAAATTTTGCCAACCTAATTACATTTCAAATTTATTCATATTCAAAAAGAAAGATGAATCTAAATATGAGCAGGAACTGCAGACATTAGCGACTGAAATCATCATCTATGGAGGTCAACAGTGGCGGCCTTGCTTTTTTCGTCAGCAGTTACCGGCTGGGAAATGGCGCCCCTTCTCAAGAAAACATTGTTGTCAAGCTTAAGAGGAGATTGGCAGCCTGGCAATTTTCTTTCGATTTGTAAATTTTCACAATGTTTGGGACAGAAAAACCGCTCCCCACATGAGCATGACTTGCTGAACAGTACATCAAAAAGAAAGTAAAATGAAATTAACTGGCTCCTTTTTGGTATCTAATAGAAGGGGTTGAAAAAATCCCAAAAACCTAATGGAAATCTAATAGCGTGCAAAGATATTTAAACAGTACAACATTTTCTGTAACCAATAATAGAAACTAAGAAAAACCAAGAAAAAGAAAGACCAATATTCAAATCGGTCACAAAAGTTAATTTGTCTTTACATGTTTTCCAAAATGTCAAAAATGTTATCCTCCTCATCCTACTCGACAACTGTATTGATATTGGCTTCTTTAATTTGTTTCTTTACACTTCTCTGAGCTTTGTAAAAAGTTACTTTCATCTTTTTAAAATGTGGTTTAAAAATAACGCTTGTTTCGTTGGCCTCGAAAATATTTTGAAGTGAATCTAAGAACTCCTAATCCTTGTTAATCAGTCATTGCAATAATTGATCTTGTAACCAGTGTTGTGTAAGTACAAAACTACGTGACTCACCCAAAGGCTAAGTGATTAACCGACTAATTTTCCGGAAGATTTAG
>JANTCA010072810.1:0-15331 GCA_024741275.1 Chironex yamaguchii
ACTCTGAGGAGTGTCAGACAAAAAAAGCTTTTAAGTATGATTTTAGCGCAATGTCGCAAATTTTCAAGGCGAATAACTTTTGTGTTTCTTCCTACTCACAAGTTTGGAGTGATGACACTTGGCTTCAAGAGACATTTGCCAGTGATGGAACGGAATCAGCCCCAGTTGAATCAGAAAAAGAAACAGCTACTGAGGTAATGATTTATTTCTTCAGTCTTTTTGTCGGCCAAGGGAGCTATGAACTCAGGCTAATTGTATGTTACTAGTAGGGAAAAGGAGACATTGTTTAACTTGGTGGCGCCATATTTATGACAATTAACAAGTTTGTATTTATTCGATCTAGCGTGGTTTTTCCTGTTATTTAAAGTATTCGTATCGCAGGTTGAAAAGTACTTTCTTGCTCAATGCTTAGAAATTTACACATTGTGATATTTAGATAGAATTTTGACGTCATGGTTAAACTTCTCTAGCCCAACTCAACTCAGTTGATCTCATAGCAAATGCCTTTTGGATCTAAAGTTTAAATTTTAAAAGTTAATAATTCCTTGCATACAATCCTATCAATGTCATCTTTGATATCCCTTGTGCTTTGGAGCACACCTGAAATCCGTATGAAAATGTACTGGGGGAAGTTTA
Source organism: Chironex yamaguchii (assembly GCA_024741275.1). Taxonomy (NCBI): domain Eukaryota; kingdom Metazoa; phylum Cnidaria; class Cubozoa; order Chirodropida; family Chirodropidae; genus Chironex; species Chironex yamaguchii. Next base: position 637 of record JANTCA010072810.1, read on the forward strand.
ATGAGCTATTTGGCTCTTCGGAATCATTCCACATGGTCACAACGTCTCTTAGTGTATTGACAAGATGTATTGAAAACCTTGATGGAGCCAGACCGTGTCGTTCGTTCGTCAAAAGACCGGTGTTTCTCAAGAAGAAGCCTGTTGTTGTTCATCAAAAGACCGATATTAGTTCATCAAGAAGAAGTCCATTGTCATTCGACAAAAGGCCACTGTTTGTTCATCAAAAGACCGATGTTCGTTTGTCAAGAAGAAGACCATTGTTGTTCATTCGTTCGTTAAGAAGACGAAGAAGAAGACTGATGTTAAGAAGAGGACCGATGTTTGTTAAGTCTGTCCTTTTTCATATTGTATTACTTATCTTACCTTGTCTTATCTGATCTATCTGTTCCTTAAGTCTGTTCATTACCTCTGTTTTTTTATTTTGGTATTTTGTTACTTATCTGCTTACTAGTAGCTCTCCACTTATAAGTACATTTCCCAGGAGTTGGGGAAGTCTTGTTCAGGCGGTAGGCATCGTTGTGAGTTTTCTTTTTCATCACTTCCACGCTAAGTTCTAAACACTAGGTCTCGTTCTGGGCTGGCCAGGATAAAAATAGAGCTTTTCTATTTTGTAATGATGTCTTCTATTTTCAAACTCAAATGTCATTCTACTTGCATTGGTGACCCCGTTGTTTCTAATTTCAAACTCTTATTCTTTGTAATAACTCCTGTCTCTGTACATGTTCTTGTACTGTCTCCTATTTTCCTCTCGACTTTTACTTCCATAATTAAAAAGCAGTAGCTTGATCCTTTATTATGTTCTGGTCTAACAAATCCTTTGCAGTTGGAAGTTTTGAACTTTCTACACATGTTTATGTTCCTTGTTCACACAATTAACGTCCATTCTTTACGTCACCAGCTATGACAATCTCTTTTCATAAACCCATCATCATCGTTTTTTGAGGACAAAGATATTTTCCTGGTTGCATTATGAAAAATGGGTTAGAATTTTTACTTAGGTGTACTAAATGTTTTCTACACCATAGATATTCTTGCAATTAAACGTCCAATCTTTAATGGATATCCTTTGTTTGCATTTTCATGCCAGTTCTAACCTATAAACGTTCTGTTCCCACTACTTTGAGATCTTCGAGTAGAATTGACAATCAGAATTGGTCATAGCCTAATGACTTTCTCCTCTTCTTTCAATTCGTCTTCCAGAAAGCTAATAATGGATATCCTTTGTTTCCTTTAATTCTTCAAATGCCTTTGGCATGATGGCACAGAAAAATACCCATAACACTTTATGCAACAAATATAATACAAAAGATTTGCTCTTCTTTGTTCCGAACGACGACAAAAAAATGGTGTTGATGTTAAGCATCATTTCTATTTGTTGGCATTACAATTCCAGCCATTTTCCGTGCATCTTGTTTGATGAGAACAGACGACTATACTTAATGTATAACTCTTTTCCTCTTGAGACCTCAACTTTATATCTTCACTGCAATCATTAGTGATGATAAAGGTCCAAGTATACTTTTCCCTTTTTTGGAATACATTACAATTCCAGTGATGAAACGTCTTCCAACCATCCTGACTTTTCAGATTTATCTATGAGTTCAGGTCTAAAATAATGCCATACAGACTTCCTTTATTTGTATTTGTAAGTATTGTAAGTAAAAAAAAGAAATTAAAAATGTAAATAATAAAGGAAGGTAGAAGAAGAATTTTGACAAAGAAATAATGACAAAGTGTTTTTCAGTTGTGAACTATTTCTCTTCAACATTCGACTTTACAATTTTTTCTGAAGTAGTAACTTTAGCAACTCCTTTTGTGCATTAAATTTTTTTGTCGCTTGGAGGGGATGGAAGAAGAACTTTTTCCTTTACGTTTAACATTCCCCTTTAGAAATAGTTTGCTCCCTGTTTGTTTAGCTATGCGTTTCCTACTGTCTTTTTAGACAGTCCTCATGGCTTGCTTATTATGTCGCTCTTTCATAGTTGGAGCCATCATTACTATACATCAAATCGTCAATGAACCTTCTATTTATAGTATTTTGGGGCAGAAAGGAAGTTGCGTTGAAAAAGATCTTTTGTTCATATCGAATAGGTGTCCATGCTCGTCTCTAATTTCCACCATAACAATGTTAAAAGAAGCTTTTCCAACTTTATGATAATGCATATGGTAAAAGTGATACATTTTTGTATCTTTATTTCTATCAGCAACGCATAAAAGTGGTAACAGTTCATGGTCCACAAGATGGTTTTCTACAATATCCATATAGACGAAACTGTAAAGCCTTTATTGTATTTCACCACCTAGAAGGGCAAAGAGGGTTCTTCTTCTGTTAACTGCTTGTCCCTGCTCTTCAGTTCTAAAACAAATTTGATGTCTCCGTCCACTATCATCCTTATGTTCTACATATTTCTAGTAATTGATAAATCCTAACTGGTATGCCATTATCCCACTTAGACTGAGAGTATTAAAATCTTGGGCCTCAAAAGCTATCCCAGTTGGTCCATCCTTGTTTAATAACAAAGTATAGAGCTTGACGGATTTTCAGCAATGAAGTCTCAGGGTCCTTTTCATATTGCGTTTTCTCATAGTAATCCTTCACCACTGAATATGTAGCTAGAGTAGTGTTGATATACTCAATGAATTCATCAAACGTCTCAAAGTGTTTTTCTTTCACAAAATTAAAACTTAGTCCCCATATGTTGGTTGTATCCTAGTTCTCAAGCATAGTATTCCATGGGTGGCGTAGAGCTGATTCTATGGGATCTATTGTGCTATTTACCTTTAAAGGTATAGGGTTGAAGCCCAAATTAATTGCAAATCCTTGTTTTATGATATAATAGTTTGATGGTGGTAAGGAAATTTGACTAACTCCCACTTCACATTGATCGGCTAGATCTATGTTGGTTTTTAATTCAATAGTATCACCATTTTGCCCGAGCAGAGTCATTTCAAAAGATTCGTTCATGATGTCTGCCGTTGAATTGCATGAGATGAATTGCTATTTAAAGTCTTTTCACCTCTGAAAGAGGTATTCAATGATCGTCTTCTTTTCCGTAATTTCGGCATCGTACTTTGATATATACACGGTTGCGAATTTTCTTCCTTTGAAGTATTCTTTCTAGCTGATACACGTCATCAGGTAATGTTACTTTTTGTAACTCTTTATGATAGAAGCTCCCTTCTATAAGCTCACCTTTCAAGTCATACAATTGAAATAGAGAGGGTGTTGTTGCTAATACTGCTTTCACTCGAAAGATTTCTTCACTCCAATTCTCCTTATAGCCTTTTTGGAAAAGTCGTTTTCTTAAATTAACCTGAACTTTATCACCAAAGTTCAACTTGGATTGTAAAACAGTAGAGGTCGGGTTCTGTAGTCGGCACCGTATCTTACCTATATTGGTCACACTCACTTGTGCTGGTGTAGTTTTGATACTACGATGATAACTCTGATTGTAGTTATTCACCAGATCTTGTAACACATCGACATACCGTTGGGTATTTTTAGCACAAAAGTATCGAAACAAATAGGTTTTGAAGGTTTGATTAAACCGTTCCACTACAGCATGGGAGGGTGTGGTGTCGGTGATACGACGTCCTGTTGGTGATGTTGAAGAAAGAAATTGGATGTTCTTTCATGATGTTGTAGAATTGCATCAGGACAATACATAGCTAGATGCTATCTTCGATAACTCCATCATTCCTTGCTGTCGAGCTTTAAATTATGGTCGAATTATAAGCGCCCTCGCATTTTGCCGTCATCTTCATGGATATGCTTTAGAGAAAGAGGATAGACATCAAGCATTACAGATAGAACTGATGACATTTCACCATTTCAAAGAGTACATCAGTGCTTGGCTTAAAGATCAAGGAGGATGGATGATGTTGAAACATTTTTTTGATAATCGCCCACAGGCATTTTGTAGTATTGTGTGAGAAAAGAGACTATAAAAGTATGATGTCATAACCTCGTCTCGTCATTTGTTTGAAATCCTATTTGAAACATGGCTCTTTTGCAGATTTGTAAGCAATGTGAAAAGCTTTGTCCTCAAGCATTAACCATTTTCCAAGCACGTTTTCAGCAGCTTGAGGGTGATGCACATTGGGGAAGTCGTGAACAGATACTATTCCTTTTGATGGTAGAAAAGCTTTACCATTATTATCATCCAACCGACACTAGCAACTTTCATCATTATTATACTTTGCATCGCAATCCCTCTAGTGGAATGATAGGATATGGTTTCCGATGTAGATGGTTGCATCAAGCATGTCAACATTGCAAAGCCATGCATGTGCATGCTATAGTACATGATGCTATTGTGTATGTGTATAATAAGTTTCATGTAGGTCCAGGTTATGATTGGCCTTATGGAGTATAAATTCCACAATGCGCATTGATGAGACATATTCCTTTACTATGTTACTGGATATATCATTACAAAATGCTATAAAGAGTTGGTGAACTCGATCTGAACTGAAGGTTGTTTCAGTTTCTCATTATCAAGATGACTTCCTCAACTCCATATTATGATTGTCCTACAAGTCAATTGGACTTGCTTAAAGGAGTTGGTGTTCAAAATCAAATAGAAGGACGACTATGGCTTAAACAAACACCTGAAGGAACCATTCAGAACAATGCACAAATTACGTTTTTGACACCCAAGTCAATACATTTCATTGATGCCTCGGAGATTCATTTCGTAACAGAGATAAAGATTGTTGATCATCAAGGGAATCCCGTTGATGAAAAAACCTATTTCACCACCAAGTTGTGTTGAAGGAGCTACTCAACTTAAAATCGGTACCATTAACCATCTGGCACATAGTTTATGGAGTCAAATCGACTTAACCTTGAATGATACCCTTCTTTCCAAGACTGTTTCTATGTACCTTACAAAGCTTACCTGGGAACCCTTTGTAGTGCCAAAGAAAATATCACACACAGCGGTATCTTGGAAGGCTTTGTAAAAGATGTTGGATATGTACCAGCCACAACTGCTGCAGATAAAGATGGAGAAATAGTAAACGCTGGGCTTGTTGAACGTATGTCGCATTTTAATCAAGGAGCTAAAGTCAGACTTCAAACTTGCGCTTGAGAATAAAGTTTCGTTTGGAAATCCTTATCGCTTTCCTATCCGAACAGAAGAAATTGAATCTGAACTGATTTTACCCACTGCACGTGAATTTCAACACTCCAATGTCCCCAATCAAATCATTATGGGGTTTGTATCTAATCATGCATTTGTAGGCAGTCCTAGATTGAATCCATTTTGATTTAGTAACTTAAACGTGAAAACAATAATGGTTAGTGTGGATGGACAACCATTACATAAGATGGAAAGTAATTTCACCACTGACCATAGACATTCAACTATTCATATGCAGAATGCCCGTGAAATGTACAATCGCTTGCTGGAAGTAATGGGCTTCTGCCAAGCAAATAGCACTCCTATCATCAGTTATCAGGACTTTCTTTTGGGAAATACGTTGTTTGCTTTCGGTGTTACACCACGAGGGAAATTCTGTAAAGAACAGTTTACCCTACATCGCGTGGGAAATGTAGATGTCAATGTAGAATTTGCAACGCCAACAGGAGCCGCCTATACTGCTATTATCTATGGTACGTTTGATAGCATGCTGGAAATCAATGCTGAAAAGCAAGTGTCAGTAGACTATATAAGTGGAAGCCAAGTTAACATGATGAGTGATGTTCTCTTTTCAACTACTGCATTGCATAGAAAAAGATCGACTGTTCAGAGAGAAACATAGAGGAATCTATTCACGGGATGAATTTCGACAACTTCCTAGACCCCATCAATTTCCATCTTGTTACATCTTCAATGAGGATTTAAAAGAAAACAGTGGTACTCATTAGGTGGCACTTTACCTACACTCGAATTCAAAAGCCACCTACTTTGATTCCTATGGTCTTTCGAGTGAAATCGAGTTTAAACATTTACTACAACGTTGGGGATATCGTCATGTGGAAAACAATACTATGCTTCTTCAAACACAGGATACTACTACCTATGGGCAGTTTTGTCTCTTTTTTCTCATTCATCAAGCGCAAAACATGCTTTTAAAGATGATGGTACTTCAAGACGCATGGATGTTATCGACGATACAACCATCATGTGGTTAATAGATTGATCAATCAATGTTATCACATCAATCCTCGTATCAGACATATTGGTCTCGTTAATGATCTTGTAACTAGGAAAGAAAAACTCAAAAGCTTTGTGTTTTTTGCTGTTGTCTTTTCAAACTTCAAGGGGTATAGAACTTACACCATTATCAAATATAATACGCTATGGATAAAAATAATTTAAAGCAGTTTTTGATTGTTAATAGGTAACCATGTTTGATTTGTACTTCTTGATTCTGGTATTTTGTGCTATAAAGCGTTCTTTTGACCGGATAACATCTTTGTAGTGACCCATAGGATTAACAAACTGTTTCTTGTTTCACACTAAACTTGCATGTTCTATTCTGACTGTTTTCCACACAGTAGGTTTCCTTATTCAGACCAACAAACTCTGTTCCAACATATTCCTCTTTGAATAAACCTGGTGTACGCTTACCCTGAGGAGCCAAATGTGGTACAAACCAGAGATGCTTTTCCAACTCGTACAGCTCTCGTCTATCTGTTCGAATAAGTTCTTTAAGGTATTAACACTTAGCGCCATGTAAGCAGAGTCGGTTGCCATCTCTAAATATTGAAAATCACTGCGATCCAAGTAATAATCAACACAGTCATAATAAAATTCCAGCATACGCTGCTTGGCATAGTTTAAAATGAAGACACTAATATGACATGGAATATCATAACAGATGGACTTTTTCAACTTTTCGATCTCAAAGGTAGACTTATTGATTTCTATCAACTGATAAAAGAGTGGATTCATAATCTCCTTCCCTACATCATCACCACTAACAATCACAGTGTCATGATGTTTGTTTTTGTTAGTAATGGTGCGTCCGTAGGATGAATTCCCGATCAATTTCATCATCTCTGCTCGTAATGCATGATCAGGATTCTGATCACCTTGTAATCGAGCTTCAGCCACTTTAATCATAAAGGGCTCAAATAACTCATTTGCATGCCCGATAGTAGAATAAAATGCTTCATAAGGCAGCAGGTAACATTGTTCAAGGATGTCGGGTGAGGTTAAATATTCACAAGGGAAAATACCTTTCTCTTCATCAGTACCAAATGCTTTGAAGAACTTAGCCAAGCTGTATCCTGGTGCTAAAAAACACATGATTTCCAGTAATTTAAAGTCTTTGGTAGCAATAGTTTGATAACGATTCATTTTTTGACACAGGAATCCACATCTATATTCCTTTCGTTCAATTCTGTAAAGAGATAAGGTTTGATTAAATTGATGTCATAAGACGAAGAATTGAATTCCAGCACAATCAATTCTTGACAGTATTTGTGAAGCTGTTGTAATAAGCGTTTTCCTGTCTGTAAATGTCTATGTGCTAAATTGTCATCTTCTTCTTCTTCCTCCTCAGACTCTATTCCTAACTCGTTTAACTTATCGAACAATTGCATTGTTCTAACATTGTCATATCGTTGATGACTTATAACTTATGAGTTCATCTGCAAACGTAGCTGTGAGGTGCTTCCCATCGTGATGCTGAACATGTATTAATGACTGAGCGCCTGCTGTGTTGGACGTTACACTGAAGGAGATGGGATGATGAATTTTGTTTCCTTGTTCTGTGGATTGATAGGCTTCCTAATCAAAGACAGCAAAATATGTATCGTAATACAATTCCTCTTCTATTGTTAGATCCAAAAACTTTTGGCATTCTTCTGATGGGTTGTTGATGTAGACACCGCCTGGATACTTTTTCTTCGCTTCTCCATCACAAGATTTACTATGTCATTCTATATCATATTTCCATTCAAAATGTTTAGTACAGTGTGAACACAAATATCGATGACAGTACTTGTTAATATCTATAACAAGTGAGCAATGATTTGAAAATATATTGAGAGTGATGGGCTTCTTTGCAAAACACTGCATATTACGACATAAAGACTCAGCTGAGATATCCTCTTTAAGACTAAAAACTTGAATGTTTTTTTCTAAAATATCTTCAAGAATATGTAAGTCATCCAAGCCTACACCATCAAAGTCCTCTTTAGTTTGTCCTGTGATGTTGAGGAAACGATGAAATAGTTCCTCTGCTGATCTTTCACAGTTGTTGTACTTGACCTGAACCTATCACCAAACAGCGAAAGACACATTTCTGATCCTGGTAAGCTTTTCCTGTTTTGTTACTTTGAGTTAATGATAGGATGCCTTTGTTATTCGTGATGTGAGGTGGTAGTGTAGTTGGTGCTCCCATCGGAGAACGTACTGGAAAGATAACAAAACGCACATTGACTACTTTTTCCAACAACCTGCTTGTATCAGGGTGATGTCCTAGGACCCGATGATTGATATCGGTTTCTAAGAGTATTTTCTATGCATTATCCATATCCTTTTTGTTGATTATCAATAGTGGGTGTTTGAAGATAATATCGTTGTTAGAAGCATAGAAATCGTAAATCCTTTGTTAAACATTGTCATAAAATATATCCAAATGATAAGTTGAACTTGAACTGATGGGTTAGGGATTTAAATATGTCCCAAAAGAAATGATCTTTTTCAATAAAACGACGAAAAAATTCGAAATTGTGTTGATGCAATTTTCCAACACATCTTCATAGCGATCGATGAGTTACATCTTTATCATCATTTCCACCACCAAACTGAAAAATAAAAATTTAATTGATATTACATTAAGCATACATTAAAACATAAATAGACATTAAATTAAAAAACCCTTGACATGCTCTATCTCTCCAGAAACCAAAAGTGACTTACATACCTGGTGGTGTATGTCATCATCATTACAATAGTCTTCCAGTTGTCTAGCGCGTTTTCGCGTGTTTAAATACTCGTTTTGCTCTCTTGTTAGGTCTTGAAGCATTTGTTGTATCTTTTCTTCTTCCGCTTTTTTCAACTGGTCCTCGAGGAAAGCTTGACAACAAGCCTCAATTTCCTTTTCTTGTTCCTCCTGCTTCAACTCGTTCTCGAGGAAAGCTTGACAACAAGCCTCAATTTCCTTTTCTTCTTCCTCCTGCTTCAACTCGTTCTCGAGGAAAGCTTGACAACAAGCCTCAATGTCCTTTTCTTCTTCCTCCTGCTTCAACTTATCCTCGAAGAAAGCTTTACAACAAGCCTCGATTTCCTTTTCTTCTTTCTCCTGCTTCAACTCATCCTCGAGGAAAGCTTGACAACAAGCCTCAATTTCCTTTTCTTCTTCCTCCTGCTGTTTTTGAGAGTCTCTACAAACAGCTTCTATTTCAACAGTTCCAGCCTCTTTTTGGATGGCTTTCTCCTCCTGCTTCAACTCATCTTCGAGGAAAGCTTGATGACAAGCCTCAATTTCCTTTTCTTCTTCCTCCTGCTGTTTTTGAAAGTCTCTACAAACATCCTCGATTTCAGCAACCTCTTTCTCCCTCTCCGAGCAACTGTGATTTTTCAAGTAACAAGGTCTTAGAAAACTACCCTTGCATTTTTTACATACAAGTCTAAATGGCTGTATGTTGTGTTGCTGAAGCATATGACGATTCAAGTTGTCTTTTCTAGTAAACGTTCTCTGGCAATGTTTGCATTGAAACATCTTGACTATAAAATTTCTGGAAGTTGAATTGCATTTATAACATCTGAAAACCTAGCAGGTGTAACAGGTTTATTGGAATGCTCACGAAGACAGAGCATTCGATTACTGACTTTTTTGGAAGAAATGTTGGGCAAAATTTTGGCGGTCTTTTAATTGGAATGTTCGCGAAGGCAGAGAATTCGATTACTGACTTTTTTGGAAGAAATTTTGGGCAAAATTTTAGCGGTCTTTTAATTGGAATGTTCGCGAAGGCTGAGAATTCGATTACTGACTTTTTTGGAAGAAATTTTGGGCAAAATTTTGGCGGTCTTTTAATTGGAATGTTCGCGATGGCGAAGAATTCGATTACTGACTTTTTTGGAAGAAATTTTGGCTGTCTTTAAACTGTACGTGAACCTCTGTTTGAATTCACTTTCAGATAAAAATGGAAAAGATAAAAGTATGTTATAGATATTGTTGGGTTTCAAGTCCCATGACGAGGGCATTTCTGTCCACGCACTTGTACGTTTGTGTGTGTTTGTGAGTGGGAGAAAGACCTTAAGACGACCATGTTGTGAGGTTACTCTATAAAGGAAAATTTTCAGAGTAAAAGAAGTTTAACTTTAAGGCTGTTTTAACACCAGAAGAAGAATTGTAACACAAACACTTGACTTCAATTATCAGACAAATAAGAAATAGAAATGTCGTATATTCGATTATTTTGCGCTTCTTGATTACAAAGCGTAAAATTATTTTAACTTGTGATCATTTAATCTCTTATGAAGGGTTGACCTTGCTTTTGCCTCTCAGTATAGATTTTGTTCCAGCAGATCGAAATCTATGTTCAAAACATTACAAAAATAGGACTTGATTTCAACGTTCACCTGAACGATGTTTAAATGCCCCTAAATATTAACAACATTATGCGAAAAGCCAGGCTAAAATTAGCCAGCCAAATTAACTTTAGCCAGGCTAAAATTACTTATGATGCTCCTAAGCGATTCTTTGGCACTTTGATCACTTTGAGGTATTTTAGGATAGCTTGCTAATAAGAAACCAAGTCAACAGCGTGAGAGGATAAGATTATTCCGATGAACCTTGAGAAAATGCGATTCCAGAATCACGCAACTTCAAAAAATTTGAACTTTTTTCTTAAATACACATCTCGAGAAAAGGTTGTAGGAAAAACGTAACGAAGATTCCAAACCGACAGGCAAAATTGACCGTCAAGGCGGCTTTTGGTCGGTAATTGAAAAGATCTGCTTTGGAAAACTCGAAAAAATCTCTCAAAAGTTTGCAAAATTTTCGAACATGGAAGTACACAATCCAAGTGGCAGCGATTCTTTTCGAACGCCTGTCCCGATTCTATTTCCCGTGCGTTCCATGGTCTGTCCCGATTACTTTGGAACATTCGAACCAACTCGTTCATCGCCAAAACAAAAATAATTTCCTCCCAATATTCCCTCCCAATTGCCTTCCAATTTTCCCTCCTAATTTCCTCCCAAAACGGGAGTCATTTTACATACTATATACTACTCATTTTAATACTATTTACTTTATTTTTTGTTTTATTTTTAATCAATTTTTAAAGGGTGATTCAAGTGAACCAGCATCGAAGAAAGCAAGGACGAATCCAAGGGTATTTTTAGACATCAGTATTGACGACCAGTATACAGGAAGGATTGTTGCTGAGCTTAGAACTGATGTTGTACCCGCCACTTCAGGTAATCAAATATTGTTTTTGTGCAATTATTTGTTCATTATTTGTAAACTTGTGCTAAAGGAATTGAACGTGCAAAGGTATAATGAATAACGTATTTTATATGTAATTATTATCTACATCAGTTGACAGCCCACCCGCTAACCCTCATTTGTGATTGTTTACCCTGCATATATTCAGTCGTCTCTCTTTATTTACGCAAATTTTATTTATTTACAATTGAACTAATTGCTGTATTAACCAAAACATTTTTGGTTGAAAATCTTATAATTCTTCGTATTATTTTGAAGACATCTCTTAAACCTATTGTGCTCCTGTCGAGTGGAAAGTAAAATATTTTTAACATTTTTTGTATTGCAGAGTTCGCTATTTAATCGTACTATGCGCTAACATCTGCCTTTATTCTTGTGTTGAAATTGTAACGGCAAAGATTAGCAGCACTATCGGACGTAGGTAGTTACCACTGCTCTTTCAGTACCTTCAATAAATGCAGACGAGACAGCCTCTTCAACCTAAGTCATATGTTTGTCTGAGGTTATTTTCTTGCCAATTGTGTATCCACGGGATATTGTTCCAGGAACCTTTTTCCTACAAAGTGGATCTTGTATTTTCATTATTCTTTCACTTCGTCACACCCAGCTTATTCTCTTACAAGACTTATAGCGTCTACCCTACCAATGATTTCTGTAATTTTTTACTCGTAGAAAATTTCCGATGCCTGTGTACGCATGAAAAAGGATTTGGGTATAGGAAGAGCACTTTTCACCGTATAATTCCCAAATTTGTATCCGTCATTATAGGAAATTCTTCTCTAGTTCAATTTTTTAGGAAAATGTTTGTGTCTAAATTCCGACGTCTATTTCCATTTTAAGTCCAACTAGCGAGGTGATGGTTCAGTCTCGAAAGTACGTATCAAAGTATTGATCTCTTATGCCATATGTATGGAATATGCACACATTTATGTATTGCGCGTATAGATAACGCAAAGGAAACAAATTTGGCATTTTAAGTATGTACAATCATTAGAATCGTATTTGTAGTTGCTTACTTGGCCCACGGAGCTTTAGGTCATATACATTGCAGTATAAACTTCTCCCTGCCATCGTTTTTGCACATTCCAAATAGATAAATATCACATATTGATCTATTAGGCCATATCCACAAACAGTTTATAAGTAAGGCTCATGGAAGACACCGATCTTATGAATTTTATGTATTTGAAGAAGCATCATTCATAATATTCAAACTGTTTATTTGTTGAAATAAGTTAATATTCACATAACTATTTATGTTTTCATGACCTCGCATGGAAACATTGAAATTTAGCAAGTTCGTTCAGGTCAGGTTCTGCTGACTTTCTACAGACTGACGTTGGTGTTCATTGTTGACTTTGCAGCTGATGCAACCAGTGCTTGTATGCACCCTCGTGTCAGTTCTTGTCGGCCCGTCCTCTGGTCTCTATGGCCTTTTTTATATTTCAAATTCTGGGATGGTCTTCACTTGTAAATGTTTTGGGGCTGGCCCAGTACCCAAGATTGTCTTCATCTTATGTGTAATGATTTCTTTACCTCCCTTGCTTCAATTTAAATATCAAGAAGCACTCCGAGAGCACAAATATCCGAATATTCAAATGACCCGGATTGATAGGCCTCATGTACAGAGCCCCATTAGGATTTCCTCGCCAGTCGTTTCAGGAAGATATCATTACCAAATATGGGCTGTTCTACTAGGCCATATCGTTACTGGGTTATCCCAACGACAACGTCCTCGTTAGCCTTACGTTTATGAAGGTATCATTACCCAAAATGTGATCCAGAATCCAGGACTTGATCCGGGTCATCCCCCAAAAAGAATCACCGGGGGCCAGGCAAGCTACCACCATGCCCTATATATCTCAGCACAATACTGTCATAATCGTTTGAGTTATTTTGATAAATAACCAAGTAACAGACAATCAATCCCCGATAGTTGCATAGCCTCTTTGGTGGAGGCAACAACATCGAGTTTGCTACATTCTCTGGGTAATAGAAACATGTTATCTCTTAAAGCCCGTGTGGGAACCTCGGTTTTCTTTGTAAACAGTGGCGCAGCAACAGCCCCTCTGCCAAGGAAATCCTAGAAGTAGATCATACTCTTTGAGTTGATAGGTTTTTTGGACACGGTATGTGCTATCTAGGGCATACAGTTTCCTACATCTTAGATTATGCTAGAATTAGTTGTTAGAAGTACAAACTGCTCAGCAATATTCCCTAATATAGCAAGTTACGTTCATTTGCAAACAAAATATTGTTGGGTTTGTAGTTTCGTAAGTAATGTCACACAGAAAGACGAGCAAAGTAATATGAAGTATATGCTTGAGAAGAACCAAGAACATTGAAGAGGACTTAAATACATTCTTATAAGTGCATGATTTATTAGCAAAAGCTGTTACCCCCTATTCCTTGCTGTCACTGATGAACAGTTGTCCTTAACAATTAATCAGATGTGTCAAGGAGGTGACTTCACCAAACATAATGGCACAGGAGGTAAGCAATTTCTAGCTATAATAAATCTCTGTCCAACCAGTTTCAAAACATTCCCAGGAAAGGTATCTTAGGCCGAGACGTCTTACTGGATTTGTCAATGCCCTTATATATTGCCGTGTAGGCCGAAAATCTATGTTAACTCCTATACTGCAATTGCAACTTAGATGTACATACCTGCACGTTCTAGGCCGCAGCTCAACATTACCGTGTCAATTGCCGATCCAGCCAAAATGTATTTCCTGGCATTTTGTATATTCGTTGAAAACCTTTTTATGCAATACCAGACGTTCATTTTGTATCACTCAGTGATAAACACGTCAATATTTTCAAATCAAGGAATTGCATTTTTTCGATAAATATTTTAAGTGTGTAGTATATGACAGTTCCTTTTTCTGTGTTTTTTGTTCTTTAAACCTTTCAGTCGTACAATGATCACAACAAAAAAACCAGAACACATTTTGGGAAAAGAATCCTAGTCTTAGTCTATTCAGTTAAAGCCATGCATGTCCGTGGGAAAGGGATTAATTGAAACGTAGTTTAGAAAAAGTTTACGACTTAAGAAGTTGACTTTGGCATTAATTACTTTCAAAAGAGGTAGTGGGCACAGAAGAAGTATTCTAGGTAACTTACCAGCCAGGGAATACGATGATGCACTTTTATTTTACTCTTGCCTTCATTTGTCATGCCATCTATGTCTAATTGCCATCTGTACTACTTTTAAAGCACATTTTGACACTAGAAGCAGTAAAGCACAGCGCATAATGGCAGTCTTCGACACCACCAACATTAC
>JANTCA010072832.1:0-36793 GCA_024741275.1 Chironex yamaguchii
GAAACAAAGAAAGAGAAAATAAAGAAACAAAACATTATTGAAAGAGTCCAAGTGAAAAAACGAACTCTTTCTGCCTATAGAGTACTGGTTTTGTTGTTTTAATGTAGACAGACTCCAGTACACTTAGATGAAAAGACGATCTAGCTGTGCCAATTACTCGAAAATTCTCGTCCTTATACATTTTGGCGCATTCTGAATTTTCTAGTAAATGTTGACCTATGGCAGAATCGCATGCTTTGGCAGTCATTTTCGCTTTGCAAGCGCGTGATGGCTGTTCTCTAGGAGGAATTCATGCTTGGCGCACAGTGGCTTGAACATGTGGTTTGATCCTGTCACCCAATCTTTGACAAGTGCGACCTACATACCGAGCTTAGAATATACCGAGCTATATTCTAAAATCTTACTCTTGACCTACATTATTGCATCTGTGCCTTTGTATCGATATCTACTAACACTCCAAGCGATCCATAATCGTAATGCTAGATTTATTATTTCAGGCTTATATACATGAGATGATATTAATAATCTGTTTGATTAAGATATACCAAAATAAGATGTACACAGAGTAAGACATACAACGTTTTCCTGAGAGAATTGATATCCAACCGATAAGCACTTGATGGTCATAAGTACATCAGGTGCTAACTGCCGGCAGGTCTGGTATAACCGGTGACATTGAGATTTACAGTTAGTTATCACAGTATCTTAAACCCACTGAATGACCTTTCACTCTGCCTTCTCCAGGCTGAAATTCAAATAGGATTTTCGTTAATCTAAGAATATTGTCCTTGATCCTTATATTCCCAAAAGTTAGAACTGTTAATATACTTGAGGAACTAAAAACATGATGATACAAAGTAAATGCAATACCGTTTTGTCAAATGGAATGTGCAAATACAAAAATATATGATGCTTTAATTCCTCTTACGCGATCCCTGTACGGAACAAATTCAAATGACATGTCAGTCCACTCTGTTTGCATTTTTTCCATTGCTTTCTCCAACGAGAATTCTTTACTTGCTGTCGTGCTTACCTCCTCTAACCTAAAAGTACGAAAGAGTATGAGTATGAAAGTATAAAAGACAGCCAAACCATTACAATTTTGATATTTGCATGATGCAGTTGATTCCAACAAGGAAAGAAGAAAAGGTGAAAAGCTAACTAATCAATTACAAGCAGGGGGACGAACAAACATCAAAATACACTATCACCACTACAATTAATGCTTCTGCTTGTATGCATTGGCGTTTGTAAGCAAAACTCTTAGCGTAAAGCACCGCTATGCTTAAATAATTAGTATTTGGAGCAAATTATTTAAGAAAAAAGTTGACTAATTTTTAGCTTTCTCAAATGCTTAATTGCTAAATCTATTCAAACAAAAGTACTTTTTTTGAGGCTTAATGCTTAAAAAACTCAAAAAATAAATTGCGACCAATGTAATGCTCAAAACGTTTCTTTGTCCGTGTTTTCAAATCACCAACCCAGACTTTTCCATTCATTATGTTGTTTCCTAAAGATTCTTTCCTCTATATATGTGGCCAAACCATTGTAGCTTCCTTCGTCTTGCTGTTTCTAATAATCTCCCTTCTTCCCAACTGGCCTTTCAACTTCATTCAGCACATATTCATCGGTGCGGTGGTCTTTACAGGAAATATTGAGCATTCTGCGATTTCAAATGCCGTTAACCTACTTTCGCTAACTGTGAATGTCCAGGCCTCGCATCCACACAAAAGTATTGATGTTACTAAGGAATGTAAAGATTTAGCTTGACTCGCATGCTAACGTTACAGCTGTTCTAGATCTTATTCAATACAGTCAACTGTGCAGTTGCCATTGCTATTCGTCGTTTGATCTCCACTTTACAGGTTGCCTCAGTATTAATTATCGAGCCACGGTAGCTGAACGTATTTACTGCATCCAACCCTTTTTCATTTATTTGAAGCACCTGGATATCACTGTCTTCATGTTTATGTTCTCCAGTTGTCCTGATCCTACTCTTCTCATTGCTATCTTCCATTCCATATCTAGCTGCTGTAAAATTTAATTGGTTTGTCAACTTCGACAGTTCTTCCTTGGTTTGAGCAATCAAGTCAATATTGTCAGCGAATCTAAGATTTGTCATTGTTCATCCGCCTGTTTTGACGCGTCCACTGATATTGTCAAGTGCATCCATCATAATCTGCTCTAGGAATCTATTGAATAAACCTGGTGATAGGAAGCAATCTTGACGCACATAAGCACTTGTATTAAGCCATTACCCAAACCACTGCGGTTCATAACCGCACGACTACCTTCCTCATAATATAGTTTAATTAATTCTACAATTGACTTATAAGGCGTATAGTTGTGTAACTAGTGAGTTTAAGCAGTTTGCGTTTCTTTCCAAGTCCTACCATTAGTGTTTGAGTCCACTATGTAGGCCATTCGCCAGTTCCCCAGATCATATTACAAATTTTATGTAAGAGATCTGTCATATTTTCTTCACAATTCTTAAGCAGCTCTGATGTTATATTGTCAATGCCTGTTGCATTACCATTTTTCAAGTGATTTAGAGCCTCTTCAATCTCACTCCTCAGTATGTTTGGTTTTTCTTCTTTATTTGTTCCTTGTCCTCGGTGTTTCAATGACTTCACGAATTCTGGATCTGTCTGAATTGGATAGTTGTACAACTCCTTCATATATTCTGTCCACGTCAATTTATATATTATTACCATCAATAACCACATTTCGATTCTTATCCACAACTGGAGTACTTTTGATGTTCTTCTCACTCCCATTCGAAATATTCCTAACAATTCTATACATTTGGCTGGCCCTGTTATTCTCAAAAGCTTCTTGCAGCTTAACGCGTTTCTTTTTAAGATATTCCTGTTTTTGATGTATTTCCTTACTTCAATATTTGCATTTCATTTAAACAACTTAATGTTACACGGTCTTAAAGAGGCGGTTAAAATCTCCCTAAAATGACAGAAACTCTGATCAATACCCTAACAGTGCCAGCCACAAAGAAAAATTCAGCGAAAAAAATTTCGTCAGTCAGCGTAATTAACCGTGCTTACGTGCAATTAAGGGCTTCCAGGTAAAGCACACTTTTCTGTTTACATTTATTGAAATTTACAGTAAAAACGAGATTGTAAGCAAAGTTTCTAATACGCAAGATAGTCTAGTTGTGACAATCTGTTGTCAGGAAATGCTTAAAAGATATTAGCATTAAAATTAGAAATGAGTACTGTCAACCGCAACAAGATTTATTAATCACTACGTACTTTTCGATATGCTTTTGCAAACCATAGTCCAACATTTGGGCCAAGGATGTATCAGCTTCTGGTTTGATGTCGTAGTCGACTACGTCACTCATCTAGCGACAACAGGTAATTAAGAAATTTAAGTAATAGCAATGCCAACTAACTACCTCTTTATTGGAGGATATCAGAAACTATTTAGATAACTCATTACAAGTACACGACAGTAGTACGTACAGTAAATATATCATCGATTCTTGTCAAATTAGTTGCTGTATCCACCCTAAAGTCTAAAAATCGCAATAGGAGAATCAAGTTACTCATCAAACGTTTAAATGAATACGAAATAAAAATGAGCTTTCGTTATAGTGTCTGAAAATAGACGGATGATATAAATATTCCAATGTTGGTGTTACATATAGATATCTATGCACATCAAAAAATGAAGTCTATTGAACACAGTAGTAACTGCATGCGCTACAATAGTTGACGTGCAACACAAGTTACCTGTTCCCAATGGCGATCTCTAAGGCCAGGGTTACAAATACATGAAAATAGTTGCATGTTGCCTTTAAACTTGTCGATTTTGGATTTTATATTTTCAGCAACTCGTCTAGGTCCTGCGACATCGGCGAAAGTCTTCGTCAATTTAAACATTGTTCTCCACATATTGCTGATATCGTCCTCCACTTGCTCCGCATCGATTCCAACAAAAGGACCTTTATAAACAACAATCACATGTTAAATATCAAGAGTAGTAGTCGTAGCAGCAGCAGCTGCCGTAGTGACAGCAGCAATAGTAATAGTTGTATTTTTTTTATTATTATTATTGTTATTATTATTATTATCATTATCATCATTATTATTACTATCATTACCATTATTATTATTATTAGTAGTAGTAGCAGTAGCGTTATTATTATTACTATCATCATCGTCATCGTCCTCGTCCTCGTCTTCGTCGTCCTCGTCGTCGTCCTCGTCCTCCTCATCCTCGTCATCCTCCTCATCCTCGTCATCGCCGTCGTCGTCGTCGTCGTCATCGTCCTCGTCCTCGTCATCCTCATCATCCTTGTCATCGTCCTCGTCATCATCATCAATATCATTATTATTATTATCATTATTATTATTATCATCATTATCATTCTTATTATTATTAGTAACAGTAGTATTAGTAGCAGAGGAAGTAGTAAAAAGGATATCATGCTTATTCGAAGGCTCCCAAAAAGTACGTTTTTCGATGACAACCTTTTTTATGTCTGGCTACTACCTGAAATCACTAATGCCTCAGTTTGTTTGTGGCTAAATTATCGAATATTCTTGACTTCTTCTTCTCAGCCGCCATCATCATGCCTGATGCTCGTCGTCCTGGATACTCTGGCCGCCTCCGCTTTCCATATCCTTTGCAAGTCCTTCCCTGTCCACTGTCTGAGGTTGTCAGCGTACAGAAACCTTGACTTGGCACACCTTCTTTTGGCTGGTATCTTCCCTTGAAGAAAAAGATGCTTTGTCAAGGAGCTCTCCTTGTGCCTAAAATCCTGTATGACGTACATCAGTTTCTTCCTGACTCCAAGCTCCATCAGAATACTTTCATTTGCCCTGCATTTCATCCAACTGACCCTCAGTAACCGCCTGTAGATCCACACCTCTGCTGCTCTTATTCTTCTTCCATCTTTTTTCTTTAGGGTCTAACTTTCAGCGCCATACATCATTACGAGCCATACCAAAGTCTTCAGCTTGAGTGGTAGGAAGCAGTCTTTCCATATCTTCTGTAGCATTCTCTTCTTATCCACTTATGTCTTCCGAACAGGTGCTACATCCTGACTCTATCGAACCCAAGTACTTCAATTTTTCCACCTCTACTGTCTTCGCCGACTTTCGGAGTACCATTCCTGTCCGCTCCTATAGCAATGTACTTTGTTTTTTGGCATTGAGTGTTAGGCATCATTGTTTCCGGGCACTGTTTGCTCGGTCCAGCAGTTCACTTGTCATTCCTAAGTCTGCCGCACACAGGGTCGTGTCATCTACCTAGCGCAGGTTGCTGACCCTTCTACCTCCGACGGGTATGCCCAAATGTTCAATTTCAGCTTCCCGTGTGACTGCCTTAGTGTACAAACTGAATAGGTTCGGTGAGAGGATACCTTCTTGTCTTACACCTGATTTCAGTAGTTCTGTGTGCTCGTTGCTCCATCGTATTATCGCTCTTTGGCCCACATACAGATTATTCGCGAGGGCAACGAGATGCTGAGGGAATCTCATCGTCAGCATGATCTCGAAAATCTGATGATGACTTACCCTTTAGTTAAGAGGCGGCAAGCTGTGTCCTTATCCAGCAACCATGGCGATAGCATTTAACGTCGTCACATATGATACGACGGAAACTTACTGCCACGTTACATTAACACAATACTTCACCAAAATGTAATACATTATCAAAATAGCGGAAAAAATTTGTGTTTGAGAAAAGTCCAACCAATACATTTCAATTTGTGATAACTTACCATTCAGCCATCCGTCATGCTTAGTATGGAATGAAAGTGCTGTATGCCACAATCGATCATACGGTTCTTTGTACGATATAATGGCCTGGAGTATGGGAAACTGCGATGGTTCCCATTCTAACAGTTCCTCCTCTGCATTTAGCGCCTGAACAGGATAAATATTTATCGTAAATTATTTTATATAAATCAGTCAATCAGGACGCTTGTCACATTAGAGACGGCAACGTTAAAAGTCCACTAGACAACAGAAAATGTTTATCAGATTTTATTTTCGGAAAACTCTGTTGTGTCCTGAGATATAGTTGGAAAGCATGGTGCAATTTAAAAAACAAAAAAATTAAATAAGGTTTGCAATAACATTTTGCAGAATGACAACAACAGTGACAAAAAACTCATCATATTTACCTCTAGTTCATCCCTTGCATTATTGAGTGCTATATTCAACTCATCAAGTTTCTCAACATTTTTAGCCATTTCATCCATTCCTATCAACTGCAAAGGAGACAATTGAGAAACATAGCTCATAGAAAACCTGTTAAATTATCAAACGGATAGTATTTCTACGAAGCATTAACATTTCGAGAAAGGATAAACAAATTGTGTAGTAGCAAATAAAAAAGGCAGGAGCTATTGGAAACGCCAAGGATTTGCCAATAAAATGATACAGTGTTTCCGATACATAAAGAGATTTAGTTAAAGTTAAAGGAAATGAACTACTCTGAGGGGCACCTAAATTGCACCACGCGACGGCACCGCATTATAAAGTTACAATCAGTTAAAACAAGATTAAGAGCATAGCATATTACAAGAATTACCTCTTTCTTTCGGAAAATTTCCACCTCTTTGTTACACACATTAAGTTTATCTTCGAATGCCTTTAACCTGTCAATGATTGATTAAACAGCATTATATCAAATGTTGACAAACTTTCTTTCAACTGAAATATAAAATTCATATTTTCCCTAATTCAAAGGGTAAGCATACATTGAGAGGTTATACCCCATAACCTTAAGGACAATGTCCAATCTCAGCTATTTAAAAAAATCAAAACATTTTGTGATGTGCAGTGTGGTACAGAAGACAGTGGATATATCAGGTTTTACGTCGATAAAGAACGGCAAGACAACAATTAAATGGCTTGACAGCTTTAGTTATAATAATGACTATGTGTCTATGCACAAAATCTAACTAAATTGGATAATTTGGACTAAATATATAAAACTTGGTACTTTTTACGCAGGTCATCCATAGCCATGTCTCTCCTATGATCAATACGATTCTTGCTCAATTCAAAGATCTTCTTAATGTGATCGGGCCAGTGAAAAACAGTGCTATTCAGCTTGATATCCTCATCTGGAAGATGGTCAAGGACAATTAAAGTATAGTATGACTGTTAATGATTTATAGTATATACCTTAAACTTATTTCCTAGACTGCACATTTAATCAGACAAAATAAAAGGAACTCGCTAGAGAAAGTTAAAGAAGATAACAGTTGTCTCTCAAGAACCACTCGTCAGCTCCATTTGCCTACTGACATTTTCTTATGTTTAGGACTGATTTTAAGGATCATGTATTACTCCAACTGACAGCAAATCAAATTTTAGGCTAGAGCAACACACTGTATCTTTTTGGAAGTACTAATAAATACAGCAATAATGAACACTCGAACTCACCGACAATTAGATAAACACTATTAAGGACTTCGCAAATTTACCTGGCCATACTACCGAACCAGAGACAAATGTGTATTAGCGAGAGTAATGTTTGCATCTTTAAAGAAATAATTGCTAGCTTAAGGGACATTGTACGATATAAATTTGCTAAATTCTAACACTTAACAACTGTAAGAATCTAACATGTTGTCTTATGATACGCCCTGAAATTGTATATAATCTTTACTGAATAACTTTAACTAAATAGCGCAAATGCAAACGCAACGTATCATAAACTGTCTCTAACACAAAATCTAGTACTGTTCCAATTCGAAATGGGATGTTTTTCTACGAAATTTACAATCTTCACAATATCTACACAGGTTTTGAACACTGACTGAATGGAATAATTTAAAGAGAAACTGTGGAAATTTAATATGTAACAGTGCTTCGGAAACAACGAACAAGTGCTGATTAAAAAATACGAAAATGAAGCATTGAAATCAAAGGATATTTATGTCGATTTGGCATGAGGAAGGAAGGAGGAAATGTTTACAACCTGTCGCCAGCAGCAACAAGGAAAAGAAATAACAGAGAAGCCACTCGATCTTAGACAGATGCTTAACAGCCAGAATACAAATTTGAAAATGATTAGGAGAGGAAGAATGGAAGAAAAACTTACACGGTAATGTAGCAAAATTTAGAAGAAACTGAAGCCTTTCTGACGCCTCGTCCACTTCAGACTGTAACTTTATAACTTGAACAGTACTGGCATCTTTAACAAATTCTGTCAGCGTTACTAGATCTGCAGTATTGTCAGGCATTTCTTGGCATCTGTCAGAGATTTCGTCGTATCGCCTGCAGATACTATTAAGATAACAAATATGTAGGACTTTATGTGTAGGTGTTTCCACTACGTTGATCAATTCAAAATTATTAATTTATATGTATTGCTAGGTAAAACAACTACTAATAATAGCCCATAGAGATGTAGATCCATGCTATACTCACTACAGTCTCCGGCTATCTTCAAATTTCCAAAGTACTGATGATTACTCAATGCTTATGACTCAAAATAGCCCGACGAATGCCAGTACCTCATCACAACTGTTTCATCCCCTACTTCTTCTACTCCCAATCCCCCTTCTCTTCTCCTTCTCTGCACCTCTCTCTCTCTCTCTCTCTCACACACACACACACACGCACGCACACACACTGAAACATCATCATTCTCGTTAAAGCATCCTAAACAAATATTAATTCTGTAATTTACAGTTGTTTTACAAATAATTTATTGTTTTTTGTCATGGAATGAAAGTGAACTTTAAAGCAGTCAGAGCTTATAATGCTAATGTGGTTGACTATCCACTTTACAGCCCTAAACAAAACTCTGTACAATCCATAAAAATTCCGCCACAAACTCAATTCAAAGCAGACATCAGTAAAACGGTCGAGCTTCCAATGCTTCACTAAGTAGATTCCACACTAAAAGGACTATTTCCCACTTAGTACTGCTCGGGTAAAGTACTATGGTGATCGTGTGGCTTTCGGTAAATGGGCCGTTATACTTGCAAATCTCAAAATGATTACCTTCTGTTCACCTCACGATTTTGATCGACGATGTAATTGATTAGCTTGTTAGATAAATGTAAAGCTCTTTTGCTCAGCTCGTCGTTAATGTGTTGACAATTAAGGCAGAAGAAGTGTAACGGAACCAAGATATATAATCTTTGGATTTCGTTAGACAAAGCTTGGTATTCATCGATTTTCTAAGGTGAAAAGACAGAACACTTTATAAAATGCAATGCCATATCAATGTCTTGAAGTTTTAAAGAAAGTTTCAATCTGAAACGAACACCAGTACCGTTATTTCTCTTTGACATTCCTAAAACGACAATCAAAGACCTCAAACCCTAATGAACTTTGGATTCCGTCCTTGACATTCAGTCGTTAAACATTTTTATCATTATGAAACCATTTCAATCTTACACTTGACAAACTGTTTTTCTTTAACACTAAATACATACATGAATCCGATTACAGTTATAATATCTCACCTACAATGAGTGTAATTTTCATGGTACTGATAAAATCAAATCATAAAATAGCCGACGAATTTATACTATCTAGCATGGACACCCATGTATTATGTGACAAAGCAAATCAAACTTAAAATTTGTAATTGTGTATTACATACTGACGGCAATACATGGTTTGCTCACATCATCCAGAGTGCTTATGATCCGTATTGTATACCAAATAGCATAACACATACATACCCAAACGTTTGCAACATGACAAAAACATCATTATTGTAATCGCAAATATGGAAATTAACCTACCTTCGAGAAGGCAGGCAAGAAATGTCTCTCTTGTAGAAATGAGGCAACATCTGTATCTGCTTTTCCGTTTAATAAATCTTGGTATTTTTTGTAAGTCTCGATATACCTAATAAATATGAAAATGTAAATAACTAAAAAGCTGAGACCATATGACGTCAACAAATTAATATGTAGCATTGCACGTCGCAGTTGAAAGTACTAGCATCAAAACATCCATATTGATAACTTTCGCGTAACGCGTCCCTGGATACCAGAGAAGCATGGCTGCTATCTAACATACAGTTCAGTTTGTTTTCTATTTAATAGACGAGGCATACGTTGTGTAATGAAGTTTTGATTGCAACTTATCCTAAAGGGGATTGATTTCTGATTTGCAACGTAATAGACTATTTGTGTTATTTAAAAGTCATAAATTGTACATGTAGTAGATGACAATTCGCATATCTTACCTATGCGGGCCAACAGTGTTAGCTTTAAACAGATTAACTGTTTGCTCTATGACATCTGTAACCAAGGTCTCATCAACGGAGACAGAGCGAAGATACATATTCTGGGCTTTGGGATCCGAAAACAATTCTGCTTCCACCTGTAATACAAGACACATGGACGTTAACAAAAATCTATTTTATGACATATATGTGATCCAGTTCGTCGTGGCTATTCATAACTAAACTGAAACTGAAGCCAGTGTATAGCCAAAACAGTAAGTGAGCAATCAACGGAGAGAAAAGTTATATATACAGAGGAGAGTCAGACAAGGGTGATTGCATACTTTTGCAAGCTTTATTCAACCTAAAAGAGACTTTTTAATAAAAGAAACATTCCAAGATTCCAAGAAACAATGGACAGTCAAAATCCAAAATTGACAAAGTATGGAAGTGTGCGACTAAGCAGCTCAAAAAGGGAGGTGCACGAGTAGAACTCCAAGAATCAGCCAGTGCTTGTAACTCGTAAGATTGGTAAAGATCTTAGGGTGCAACAGTTAAGCCCCCCTTGGCGAACTAAAAATGTGTGATTTAGAAGTTCAAATTTAAGCTGTGTTATGCAGGGTATGCTGGCTATACTTGTGGGCACCTTCCTTAGCGTGAGGATGAACTCGAAAATCTCACCATTTGGCTGGCACTGTTTGCGAGTTAGGGACGTCTGGCAAGGCAAAAAAGCACGATTTGTTTTGACAAGGCTAAATTCCTGGACAATAAATAGCTTTGTAAAAGAAATATTAATCAAAGTAAAGGAATACAGTACTCAAGATCTAGCTGTTTCTTTTGTTGAATGATTTGCATGCACAATTTGAAGAAGGTTGAATACTTTCGAACTTTGCTGTTATGCGAGAGAGGACAAAAATTCAAAGCACAAAGTACATACGTTATGTAACTTAGAAGAAATATAGGCTTTCTGTGCAAAACATGAATCATGCTCTTGTAAAAATACAAGTAATTATTTTTTCCTGATGACACTTGTCATAGAAAGACATTGTGATGAAAACCTGAATAAATCGCATGAGTTGAATAGATCAAATACACTCCTTTAGATTAAAGGATGTATGATTCTCTTTGTAAATTCATACTGGAGCTTGTTCACCAAGAACAATTACTTAAACAAAACCTGTTAATTTTTCAAGCGAGCTTGTATCAGAACAATGAGTTATAACAATATGAAACATCAAAATTATACCATTGGTATATCTCTGGCACACTCGACTATTTCAGTCAGTGCTCTGATAAAAATGTCCCTCAATTCATGAAAGGGAGGCTCGAACAGCATTTGACGTTCTCTGATGACCACGTTAACTGACATGATCTAAGTGATGAAATATAAAAAGATTTCTATCAAATATTTCACTTGCAAACAAATGATCATAAATAATTTATCGTTCCAACCTCTGTTTCGTCGTATACGGTGCGATAAAGAAAACGGAAATTGAAACAGAATGTCACCTAATGTAAATCTTGAAAAATATGTTCACGCAAATTATGCGAGTTGCAACTAACTCGCTTATAACAGCCTTATTAGTGTAATAACAGTATCGGCGTAGAATATTTTCAATAAATCCATGTATAAAAATCACAATGTAGGATCACGTCCTTCAGTAGGCTGGAGTTTCAACCATTCTTAGAGATCTGGACACTGCTGTATGTGCTTGGCGCAATGAAGTACCAAGTACCAATTGGGGGAGACCGTTTTTCTATCTTCCCGCTGACCGAAAAGTGTCAAGGAGAACCAGCACCACACTTGCTGAGTTCCCATGTAAAGGTAGCCAGTGCATATGTTAATGTCCTAAATCGAGTCTAATAGCAAATCCGATAAAATAAACGTCTAGCAAATTATGATTACTTATATTGCGATGTTTGATAAGTTAAGTACTGCCTGGTGTATTCATCAATCATCTTTAAACTTTCAGATTGCATTAACATCCGATTTGCATCCAATAAAAGTCAACAAAAGGAGACCAAGCACATGTTTCAGTGAAAGAAAGTCCACCTGAGAATAAAATGTACATTTACCTGAGGTTGTACGAAGTTGAGATAGTTGTATGATCCGGAAAAGTCATTTCCATCCTTACAAATTTAAATTGACAAAAGGAAAAAAGTCAGCAATGTTCTCTTTAAATAGCAAAACTTTTGGTGTAGTAAGAGATACTATTACCTTGACATTGTCAACGACGCACTGCTATCATAGTCAATGCAACATAATAATTATACTGCGTACTTACAGAACGATCAAAAGTAAATAGTTTTGTGTTATTGACGAACTTTAACACATGGCAAGGGATCTTTCGTCAGTGACTTCTAAATTTCCTATGCGAATGGAACTGTCCATAAATGCATTGCATTACGCATTATCGTAAACAATCTTCGTCCTGTTGCTACAGCTTTGGCTTCTTTGATCATTTAACGTATGGCTTTCCTTTCGGAGCCATATTTCTTATCTTAAAATTCAAAGAAAACCTGGCTTTGACCGCTTTTGGGCTATAGTTTTACGAAAAGTTTCCTTCAAAGTATAAGCCATCCAACATTCTAGTGTGTTCGTTTTGACACGAAAAACGGACCACTTCATTTTTACAAGTAATTTCAACGTACAAGTAAGTAGACAGGTGCCTCCTTTCTCACCTGATATTCACATAAAAATTGGACAAAACTTTTTAACGAATGGGACACCATCTGCCTCAATTGAACGGACATCAAACCCGCAACACACTTAAAAAATTCCTGAATCAGTTGTGACGAATCTCCTTCCTTTTTTGGAGCCAAGTGATACCAGTATTGCTTCATGTCAAGAAGTACCTGAGCACACTCCACAACCCACCTAACAACAGAAATGAAGAGCATCAAGTATGAGAACGCAAGTACAAAACATTTGACGTTGGTTTGGTGAAAACTCAGTCAGTGCAAGTTGTTAATACCATTTAAGGAGACCAGTGTTTACTAAACAAGAGTCAAAACCAAAAGAAGAAGGAGCGAGAAATAACTGTATTGTGGAGGTAAGATAACACTAGCAATCGAGTCAACGAAGCTTTGTAAGTTGATAAATAATAAGTGTACATCTAGTGTGTTAGTGTTCAATCATACACTTAAACCATATCACTGATTATTTCACCCTCTTGCTCTGTATAATATTGTATAAATGTAGCACACAGTCTTTCCAATTGTACGTGGAGGCAGTTTAACGAAGTATGCATCTTTCTCCAACAACTGTCTTACTAAACATGAAGCCCGTTTTTCACTAGGCGAATCTATTCGCGCGAAGCGATTTTTTCGTGGCCAAAAAATTCGATCGAAGGTTTTTTCTGTTTTCCACTGAAACTCCAGCTATCTTTGTTATGCTGTCCTTTGGCGTGTAAATTTGTTCGTAAAAATTCTTGGGGGATGGCAACTGGAAATCACAGGTATCTACTGCTGCTGAAATCTTGATTAATGAGTATAATTTTCTGCCGGGAAAAAGGCGAAAGACGGTTCCGAAAATATAGAAAAAGATTTTAGATAAGGAAGATCCACGAAGGCAAAGAACAAGAATCCTTTGGTCAAAGAACTCAGACTGCATAATGCAGAATACTTTTTCCAAAAGAAAAAGCTAAGGTACGACGATAAAAAGGCCGAAAACAATGGGAAGCGTTGACTTTTTCAGGTATCTCAAAACGTTTGTACTCTTAAAGTATAAAGTATTGACAATTGTTTTCATGTTATATGGGCGATACTTCTCCTTCCTACTGTTAATTCTGCTGCAATTGTTAGCACGTGTTTGGGACATGAATGTCTCGTGAAACTCTTCCAGAAGTCTTATTGGCTTACACTTTTTTACGCCGCGAAAAAGTTGAATCTACTCTTACTTACTTCTTCACTGCTGCGAACATTTACCACGAACGAACTCATGCGTGATTACTGAAGGACGCATTCGCATGCTCGAAAAATATCGCCTAGTGGAAAACAGGCTTAAGAATCGCTTTCCAAGCTTTAAAAGATCCATTAAATATTCTTCTTATCAACTTGCTACCCTCAAATACTAACAGTCCTACAGATGTACAGACGCCCCCCAAAATGGTTTAGTGTGGAACAGTGAAGGTCCTTGGTCTCATGTGCCGTAACCCAGAGGCGGGCAAGGGGAAAACTGTCTAATTCAGTTTCATTTGCGTTTCGGCTTGAGCTTTCAACAATGTACCATATTTTTTATGTTATGTTTCTGACATAACAAATGTTCATTGTACCTCCATAAGACGAGTCGACATCATTAAGTGAAATTAAATTAAACTAAAAATTCTAACTTAAATTAATTGCCAGTAAAATATGCTAATTCTGTAAGATATTACCTTACCTTTCTTTCAAGAATTTCTTTGCTTTCGAACACTGATCCAAAACAAACCTTTGAAATTCACCAGGTGCCACCGGCAATCCAATGTCCTTCAGCTTTTTTACTCTAACAAAACATATCTCCGAATACCTGAAAAGAATTTCAAACATTTTTGTATAAATCAAATGACGTCTAAAAGGAGTTAGCATTTGATAGCTCTTCTGCAAACACCAATTTTGGTATATCTACGAGAAGCACACTCGTTATCTGACTGTTATCTCTAATGAAAGGAAAAATTGTGACGTCTTTTGGACTTTTAAAAGGATCCTCATTTCACTCGAACTTTTGAAATAAGAACCACAACTTTTGCCACCCTTTTCTGCTGAACTTGTTTTTGTGGGTACTTTTTGTTCTTTTTCTGTCTATTCAACGCAAAATTGTGCTCTAGTGAATTTACAGTTTATGAAAACAAACTGTAAACAGATTCAATTTCACAAACCTATACCGTTTCGACGTATTAATATATTTGAATGCTAACTTTGGTCTTACGGCAGTCCTTCATGCTATCTTACTTCTCTACAAGAGATCCTTGTCCTCACCGAAGGCTTTCGGATGATTACTTCGTCCGATATTTTGAACATCCCAGTCAAAGAAGATACAGGCTTCCGCCTGAAAAATTAGCTAGTTTGTTTTAAATGTCATTTTCTTAATAGTGTAGACAAACAGCCCCCTAAAATCATCTTTACAACGACAAACGATGAACAGACAAATTGCTACAAATAAAATAACCACGCTTTTCTACCTTTCAAACCATAAGTTCTGGAGTTCTCTCATGACAGGGTTAGTCGTGCATAAATGCTTTGCCATATGATCCCGCGTTCTAATGAATTCCTGGTGCCAAGGGACCGGAGCTCTGATGCACCTGGTTATAAATTAGCAGATATATCTGTAGTACAATGTCACACGTTTGCCTAAAATAAACTCTAGGTTAAATACGAAACAGTTCAAACTGCACTAGGCAAGAACCCTGTTTGATTCCACCCTAAGTTTATATACCTAGACATAAACTATTTTAAATATACGTTTGACTCCAGGTGAGTAGTGAGCTCGCAGTGTTTCTTTGACAGAGAACTGCCAAACGTACTTTCTGACAATTTTAACGACATATACACTTCTTACAATGTTTATGTGTATATAATATATACGGTTCTTTTCAGAATAAGTGCACCAATAAACTTTGCAGGTTATCTGTAGTAACGCTTAGGAACCAGTCACTATACTTCAGAAATCATGGACAAGGTGTCTCCAAAGGGAAAAATGATGCGCACAAGAGCATATTAACAGAAAAGAACAATATGGAATTTTCTTGCTTCGACTATAATTGTAACTGCTTTATGTCCTTAGACAAATAAATATTTTGGCTGAATATTTCTAAAGTTCATATATACGATATGCTGCACCAGTTTTCTAAAATGAGTTCTGCATTGATCTAAGTAAAAAATCCACTCCTGTATGCACAACAAAACAAAATCTACATGTCAGACCA
The DNA here is from genome assembly GCA_024741275.1 of Chironex yamaguchii. Classification (NCBI taxonomy): domain Eukaryota; kingdom Metazoa; phylum Cnidaria; class Cubozoa; order Chirodropida; family Chirodropidae; genus Chironex; species Chironex yamaguchii. Next base: position 16,071 of record JANTCA010072832.1, read on the forward strand.
TTCGTAGAGGAAATAAATTAACTTTTATTGACCCAATTTCTGGGCAGTATTTAGTTCAAGGTGTTCGAGCTCTACTTCGAGGCCTGGTATGACGTTGCTTGAATACAGACAGCAATCCGTCTATTGTAAATATGTAACTTAGCCAAGAGGTAACGAGTAGCGCTCTGAAAACTAGTAAAAGGATGTGGCCTTCGCTCAAATCGGAGCAAAACTGTCCTTGTATCTTATGGTTTGGATGAATAGCACCTGGAAACAGGTACTGAAGTCATGAAGTAATCTCCAACACTTTACTAAAGAAACTAAAGAGCATTTTTAGAATTTATTGTTAGGTTTTGCGGCATTCTGTTTTATGATGGAGCCTCAGTGCGTAACCCTTACATCAAAAGTCACCATCGTTGAAAAACAGGTACAAGTTAACACAATTGCGCAACTCACCGTGTTCTGAAGACAACTGGAACTGAGTTAATATGCAGTCGATCCCTTTCTTTGGCGTCTTTAAGGATGTAATCAACTTTACGAAACACAAACAGTCACATAGCAAAACATTATGTTGCATACATACATATATACTATATATGCGAGAGTAACGTAATAGATATTTTATAAGATATGATATAAGAAGATAATATATGCAGTATTCAATCCTACTGTCTCGTAGACAGGAGTGGAGCATGTATATCTATAAGGTTTCTCGAATAAAAGCATACTTAGTTTTGATAGCAAATGTTTCGTTTAAGCACAAAAATCTAACTCCTTAAATCGGTTTGTTTTTTCACCAAAGTCTATAAGAGTCTGTAAGTCTAAAGTTTATAAGATTTGACTAAAAGGCACAAGGCAAAAATAATTTAGCCACTATCAATCGAATACTCATCAAGATACTAATTAAACATGAGAAATTGGTTGTTACTTCAATGATTAATTACAACTGATGAATTTCCAAGTGAAAGACGCCGAGAGCTAACACATTACTAATCTTTACAATACCTCACTCCCCAGGGGTAATATGAGCAAATGCAAGGTTTAGCGATGGTAAAAAAACCCACAACCGATCGTAATATTTCCTTCATGATCATAAACTGTAATCAATGCATTGGTCTGGTAAATCATCAAGCAACTGTAGTCGCTGCTGTCAAGAAATCTTTGTCTAGAGGAATGAAAGTAACCAAAGACGCGCTAACTTAAACAAAGTGATTACAGTTTTATAATCTTATTATCTACGTGTATCACGTGTGAAGATAGATTATCCATTAAGTAAAGAACTCTTTTGCTGTCAAACGATATTTGGCTAGGAATGGGAACGCTCATTATATTTCTGCTACTGTGAATCGTGTCTGTTTGCTTTTCTGTGTGCCTTTTCGTAACTGAACTTGGGCACTTATCCCTTCTCTTGAAAGTGTAACTCTCAAGGACATGCTTATAATAGATCCTTTGAATGCGCCCAAACATATGTGTACCAAAGGTTTTCTTTCCATGCACAAGCCATCCACAAAGAGGAAAAGTTTGTCTTAAATAAAAAAATATAATTTCGGATATTCAACTGTTGGGCAGTTAGATTATATGTATTAAGCTTATACCGATAGCTTTCCGTGAACTGAAATTGTGATCCATTGTAACTTCCGAGGTGAGATTTTGCAGATGTGTTTCAAACTCTGGCGTGTCTAGAAGATGCAAAGGAATCCTTTCCTTAATGATTCGCTTCAAAATCATGTCATCCTGCTTACAGATGTCATCGTCCTCTATTCCTTCTGTGATGTAATACTTATACCTCTAAACAAGTCAAAGGGATGAAAATTTGTTAAAAAACCGATTCAGAGCAATAGAACCCATGGCAAAAGATAAAATTGACTTTATCAATTACGTGGATCTTATATCCAAGAGGACATATATTTTTCCTTGAGAATAAGCCTTTTACATTGCACTTAGCTGACAGTCAAGTCTTTCCTGGATTGTACACGTGAGCTTGGATATCTTTCTTGACCTTTTGAGGGAAAAAGGTATTACAACCTACTTAAATGCATAACTTTAATATGAGTCAACGAACGATAAATTTGATAACGTATAATTGCATCATGATCGGAATAACTGCTGTAGGTATTACAGTGAAGTGTATACAAGGATAATAAATCCTTGGGATCACGGACTTGCAACGAAATGTCTTGACAATTACTTCAAAAGCAAATGCTTGTGAGTTGGTTGGAAGTGGTTGCAAAAAGGTTAAGAGGGCGAAGCAAAACTATTAGTCTACATTTAACAATCGGAATTAATTTTAAAATTTTATACAATCTATATGATGCAATGCTACAAAACAATCTATATGATGCAATGCTACATAAGTTTGAAGGTTCGTATTCAAGACAAACGGCCTCCAATTTAATTTTCTTCAACTCCCTAAGAACGCAGGTTTGCGGTATTGCGCAGTTTAAACACATAAGGCTTCGCGGAAAGCTAATGTTTCCCTAAGGAAATTACGTAACATGACAAACGGGAAGTTAAAAAACAAAGACAGAGAAAGACAAAAGTTAGGAAAGAATTACATACATAACGCAGATAAATAGTTCATAAAAGTTGTTAGCTTTTTAATCTAAATTCTTTACGAACACGCTTGCTACTTAAATATTTATTTATCAAATAAACAGAACTTTCGTTTTTATCTTTTGACTTAAAATCTTTTTTAATTTTCAGACCTTTGTATCAGGGGTGCATCCACAGGGCTGAAACAGTTGCGGCTGCCACTGTCAGATTATTAGCAAAAATTTCTTAAAACTTTTTCCTTTCAATGTAATAATGTTAGTGATAAAATTCTTATCTTGTAAAATATCTACAATATCAGTCCCTACTACTCACAACCTGCTTTACTACTTTTGATCCACCTGGCGAAATCAGGGAACGTACCTTAGCTGGCGTTATGCTGTCAGCTGCTGAATGCTTATCCTGTCAAACTAGTAGACCTCTGCAGTACTGCGGGGTAAGCCCTCGACTTGCTTTTGTTTACTCGTGAGTTGGAGACTTGAAAAATGGCAAGAGCATCAGTCTGTTTGAACTCATGAGTTGCTGAGGATTGCAAGCCAATCAAGAAGTATCCTGAGAGTTGCAAGCCAATCACAGAATACCATGGGGATTGCAAGCCAATCGAAGAATACCATAACGGCTGTAAGTCAATGCGAAGGGTAACTTGACGTCACAGCTCTTGGCAACACTCGTCGAGTTCCAAAGTGGTCCAAAACAAAATTCGTGTGTTAGGGAATTGAAATTTGTTTAAATAAAACATGACAAACATAACACTACTAGTGTGGAGTATTTTAGAAGAAATTACTATTTTTTCCAAGACCAATGACAAAAAGAAGTTAAATCAGATTCCATTTACCTAAATTTGGTCTCAGCTGCGAAAAAAAGAATCTATGTCAGGTTCTAGGGCTTGACTGTCATATACATGGCTTTACTGTAAAAATTCATCCAAAATTTTGTGCCACATTCATTGTTACTTGGCCAGTAGTAGAAACCCTAATTAATACGGTAACTGTAAAGAAATCCCTCAAATTTAGGTCGTCTGTCTGTTATTAAATAGATAATAGTCTAGTATGGGATCTGTCTTAACACCTTAGTTACGCCTTAATAGTAATAGGAACATGAAACGTATTTAATAAGTCTTGCAAATTTAGGTAATGACACAAAGTTAAGCCTGTTTATGCAATTACCCTAGAAGACCTTTCGTAGATACACATGCTAGGGTAACTATATAAAAGTAAATGGTAAATGAGCATGTTCCTGATTTTGAGTCCTTCTCTACACCAAGCAATTTTGCAACGTTAAGATTTTGAGCTGCATCAGCCCTTGTGTATATATTTATATTTGCATGTATGTGTATTTGTATATTTGTATACATATTTGTAATATTTAAGTTTGGGGGGAATACACTTTTGAAAAAGCTTTTGGAATTGTTCATCGTTATCTGGGAAAATGGTTGTATACGTCAAGATTTTAGAAATTCATCAATTACAGATCTCTTCAAGAATAAAGGCAAACGAGTCAATTGCGATAACTATCGTGGAATATCATTGCTCTCAGTGGCTGGAAAAGTATTAGCTAGGATTATTTTGAACAGGATAATCCTTCATCTAGTTGAAAAAATTTATCCCGTCACAGTGTGGGGTTAGATCTGGAAGGGGAACCATCGACATGATTTTTTGTCTTCGTCAAGTAGCAGAGAAGGCTCGTGAGAAAAATCTGGACCTGTTTGTAGTATTTATTGACTTAACGAAAGCGTTTGACTGTGTAAATAGAGATGCACTTTGGAAGGTCTTAAACAAAATTGGTATCCCTGAAAAAATGTTGAATGTAATAATAACTTTTCATGAGAATATGGATGCCCGTGTAAGAGCAGATGGGAAGTTTTCTGAATCCTTCAAGGTAACAACTGATATGAAGCAGGGTTGTGTTATGGCTCCCGTGCTCTTTGCCCACTTTTTCTCGACCATGCTTGAGTATGCCTTTAAAGACTACACACGAGGTGTCCATTTTGAGTTTAGAACTACCGGGGGACTTTTCAATCATCAAAGATTCAAGGCTAAAACACTGACAAGAAGCGCAAGAAGTAGTTGACAAGTTTGCCAATGCCGCAAAAGAGTTTGGATTGGCGATTAGTGTTAAGAAAACGGAAGTCATCTACCAGCCAAAGCCTACCCCTTTGCATCAAGGAGGTGTAAAGATTCCAAGACCGGCATACGGGGAACCTCCTCAAAAATCTTTGTGGATATACACCCTTTAAAGTATGTTAAATCTTTTCCATATCTGGGAAGCAAGGTAAATGCATCGGCATCGCTTGATGATGACATACTGAACAGAATTTCAAAGGCAGCGGATGCCTTTGGCAAACTACGGTCAAGAGTATGGTACGAGCGAGGGTTATCCCTTAAGAAAAAAATCTCAGTCTATCGTGCGGTGATAGTTTCAATACTGTTGTACGGATCAGAAACCTGGACCCCATACCGTAGGCACATTGCCGAATTGGACTCATTCCATAAGCGTTACCTTCGTAGTATATGTGGGTTAACAAGGAAAGACAACTATATATATATAATTACGAATAAAGCAAATTTTTTGCATTAAACGTATTGTTTTCTGTATGTTCTGAAAAGGAGCTTGGTAACTAACATCTAGCAAATTTGTACAAAAGATTGAAGTGCCTATCAAAGAACATTCGGTGTTAATTTCAATATACGTATACATTTCAATTTCGAAATTCAACCGAGTGCGAACAAGGTAAACTTGCTCAATCTACAAGAACTTAAACTTACCTCCAAATCTCGTTCTGAAGGCTCTATATGATTGGCATTGAAATCAGATTCATAACCAAGGATTTTATCTATTTGTTCTCTTGGTGTCATGGGACGGCTTGGTGGAACGATAACTCTGGAACAAAACACATAACATTATATTTATTTATTATTTATAGGAGCGTTTGGATGTGACAATTCTTAATTTCAAATTTTCCGTTGACCCAGTACGTGATCATGCGGACAGCTCCTTTTTTGTATTTCACAGTCGTGCTGTATGATACTAACTAACTTCACAATGGTCCCCTCTATGACTTTAAAACAGTAAAGAATTGCTCGCAAACTCCAAAATATTCATTCATAGGCTAAGAAATATGAGTGTTTTGTCAACAGAATTTTTTTGAACAACGATTAAGGATAACAAGCTTATGTCCTATTCCTAGGAAATGTATGCATTGATTTGTATGCTAGTTTAACATTGTATTATTCACTATACTAAATTGTTAAAGGTGACTTATTCACTAATTTGTCTCGCTGTCATGACCTGCTTATTTCTGGTCATTGTACATCTTATGTTCTCTGCACTGCAAACTGTGGTGACAGAGTTGACAATAAACCTGTGATCAACTAAAAGGGAAAAAATGCAGGGTGGTACGATGGTCTGACACCATACCTTGGTCAAACATGATCAAGAAATACCAGAGACAATAACTCGTGGGTGCCAACCAAAAAGCAGTTTGAGCAAACTTTTTGTAGCACAAAACTTGATGATCGCCTTGAAAATTTGCGACATGGCGCTAAAAATATACTTTAAAGCTTTCATCGTCTGATACTCCTCAGAGTATGACACATCAAAAAGTAAAAAAAAAGATATATGACAAAACTTTGTATGAGAAACACGGATTAAAACTACCCAATCATAAACAAGAAAGAAAAAACAAAGCGAAAAAACAACAAAACGTCATTGGAAGAGTCCAAGTGAAAAAGAAAATTCCTTCTGCCTACAAAATCCTGGTTTTCGTATTCTAATGTAGACAGACTCCAATATACTTAGAAGGAAGGACGATCTACCTAAGCCAATTATACGAAAATTTTCGTCCTGATACAGTTTGATGAATTTTGAATTTTCTAGTAAATGGTAGCCTATGGCAGAACCGCATGCTTACGCAGTCATTAAAGAGGAGTTCCTTCAACAGCCATGTGAGGGTACTGAACTTGAATATTTCTAGTGTTATATAAAAATTACAATAAGTGGTTTTCAAGGCTAGAATTTTGTGGGGGTTTTTTGGAGGGGGACAGGGTCCCGTGAAAAGAAGTTAAATATTGTATATTTTTAGGTGAATCCAGCTTCTTGTACTTCATGCCATTTTCAAAAGATTCCTACAACCTCAACCTCACAGTTTATTAATAGTTCATGGGCCTAACAAGCTTCCATTGCGAAAGAAAATATCCGCTTAAATTGGGAAATTACTATTAATCAATTTAATTCAATGTTAACTTAAGTTTAGCACATGAATTTCATTTGAATTTTTAATAACTGAAAGAAGAAAGAAAGTAACTCTGGTCTTACCTTTTACTTTGGCTTCCTTCCGATTTACTTCTCGAATGGAGTCTACTCGTTCCTTTGCGCAATGTTGTGCTCTCGACACAGTTATCTTTGGAGATACAAGTTAAGGAAAATACCAAACTGTAATTCAAGAAGCTTTAAGCAAGTAGTTTAAAGCCAGCTTTTTCTTCAATCTTAGCCTGTTGGGAAGAAAGGTACTTAGGTGGTACATTTAAACGAAAACTTACTACTAACACATTCCAAATACTATGGTCCTGGTGTCCTTAGCTGTGTGCCTCCTTTACGCTCTATAACTGTTTCCGAGAAGTGACATTTAAAACATCACTGAGCACCTACGTAAAGCAGCAGATTTTGCAAAACATGAGTGTTCGATCTAGGTCGATGTAGGATGGATGGCAATGTGAACGGGAAAGGATAAAAGAGTTATTGACGGAAGCTCAAGACAGAAATGAAAAGACAATTATGAACGGCAGAATTTCATCAATAGTAGTGCGGCTACAACTTAACGATTTGTAACAATGATTAAATCTTTTGTTACATTTATTTCACTTTTCCTATTTGTAGCAATTCTGATGCATCATTTTCCTCGCTGATTCTGTATTTTCATATCCTTAAAGACAGAAAAATACAAACTTCGTATTTAAAGCTCTTCGAACAGCAGTAATCAGAGCCTGCGACACTTGGGACCACACGGCAAGACAAACAAAGAATAGATAAACCACAAATTTGTAATTACAGGTTTTGTAAACGTTTTTACAACCACAAGTAGGAAATGGAAGTTTAAGAACAAGCCGGGTGTAAGCAATACCACAGTTTTGTTCAAGGTATCAGAAAATCGATTTAGACTTCGATTTGAATTATTCAAACATCTTGATAGGTCTATCCTTCCTCAGAGAGTTTCTAGGGATAAATTTTAAATTTTGTGATATAATAGCATGATAATTTGTACGAATGGATTTAAAGCTAACACAATGTCTTAGAGCTAAAAATAATTTATACATTTTATGACTGAAAAGTAACTGGATGTGTTTACTATTTATTTTACTCAAACATGGTGTAGTGAGGACTGAACGACATGGAGAAAATGAGATGAAACTTTTTGGTAATTAACTTATAATGAAAAAAACCATCAAATGGCCTGAAAGTAATAGGACTGATTTGCCACTAGTACTGTAAAACATGTCACCTAACAAAATCTTCTTGTTGTCTTTTAATTATGTACGATTTCTGTCTCCTACTACACACAACGCACGTTTTTCTATAAAATACTTAATATGATATGCTGGCTAAAACAAAAGCTGACATGGAACATTAACATCTAGTATGCCAACGTTCATTCTTTCTAGTAACCCACGAGAAAGGGCGCACGTACAGGTAATAGTATTCTCTGTTTAAGGAAAATAAAAGTCAAATTGGATGAAATTACTTAAGTTTTAACATACTTGCGTAGATTAGAACGCTCTCCTGTTTAAAGAAACGATTACATTTCGTTGCTTTTATGCGATACGTTTAAATTAGAAAGTAGGTTTTAATCTTAACTTTTATTTCAGTTGGGGCGGTATCCTGAAGCAGCTAGAGGCGGGATCATTCCATGGCTTCAATGGAAATCTCGAGAGAAAATGGAAATTTCAGTGCTAAGGTTACTCGATTACTTTTAAATTTATAACATAAAAAATTAAGGTAAATAATACAACAAAGATATGCATTTAAAAGGATACTGGACTTCATTGTTAATTCTTTGCTTGTCTTGGATCTACCTAGCGTCTTTAACTTAAGCCCACGAGCTGTTGGTGTGTAGTTATTTGCTATTGACTCACTGGGAGTTCGATGATGTGCTGTTTCTTTGAAAGGAGCTGCTTTTGTCCACGACCCACCTTTCATTATTGGAGGATGCTGGCTGTGCTTCAGAACAATCTGCAAGTAACAAGTAGGTTAAAATAAAAATCCTTCTCGTTATATTCTGTTGGAAACCCCTACTGTCTTAGAAAATGGAAGATTGGGTATATGGGAAAATAGCTTGACAAAGGATAGTGACAGAAAGCATTGTTTATCCTTTCATCCTCCGAAACAGTTAATGATTATGCCACCGTTAACGGATGTAGAAATGTGGATATACTGAGCTTTAAACTAACGGAGAGGTAAACGAAAATAATTGGCAAAACAAACACAAGAACTTTGAAAAAGAAGTCACGACATTACAGATGATACCTTGAAGCACTCAGGGAGCTCAAACCTCGACCAAACCAATGGGGTCAGGTGAAATTTCCAGTTTTGTGAACACTCATATCAGCTATACTAATAAGTGTCATGGTAACTGGATGTTCCTCGAAAGGATTTCCTAAGTAGCTATGGTTTTATAAAGATATCATTATCAAAGCTGTCAAAATGATCCAGAATCTACAATTTGACCCGGATCATGATAGAAAAGAGCTTGAGCCAATCTGAATACCAATATCCTGTAAAAATATCAGCAAGACATGTGCAAAAATATTTGAGCCATTTTGAGCTATTTTGCTACTAAACAGACAAATAAACAGACCAACTGTCAAAAGTATACCCTCCTTAGTGGAGTTAATGATTGTGGACTTGTGAAGCAACACAGTTTGATGGCAAGGGCAATGCCATGTCCTAAAACAACCAATACTAGCAACATTAATATTATTCTGGAAAAAATAGACATTGTTGTTATTACCTCGTTGTGAGTATAACATAAAGACACCTGACAAAACAGGCATCTTTATGAATTGTGATCACAATTGTATAATTCAGTACGTCAGATTCCATTTTTAGTCAGTAGTTGTCATGAATTCACCGTCATATCTTGTCTTCAGAGCTGCATTTCTTGCATCGATAAAAATTAATCTTAAACACAAGTATTTGTGAAACTACAAGCTTAAATGCCTCTTATTAGTAATTCCCCTGATTTTCTAAGTCTCAGACCCATCCTAGTCGTATTTTGAGATACGCTTACCATTTTCACTCATATTCGTACTCTTTTACAACATTATAGTGTGACCAAAAAAATGTTAGATTATTTAAATGTTTTGTCTTTACTGTTTAAATTCCTCAGTTAACACTCCTTCTAACCTTCTTTCTCTTCACGTCCATTAATGATACAGGACCACAGATGGCAAACATACATATAAACACACATTTTTACCTGATAAAGATCGGACTGCGTGGAACAAGCAGATGGTAATGGTGGAAGTCCAGGAAGACCCTTGGTCTGTGAACAGCTGTAGATTGGATCATTACTTGCCTGTGTAAAAAACATATATAAGCATGAATTTTTAGTAGTCTTGGAAAATATAGCTTATGGTAAACCAGCTCGGAATAATAATGAGTGTAATTTGAGTGCTTATTTTTCTAACAATGAATATGGCAATGGTTTAACAATAAGCAAAGAGATCAATTGTATGCTACTGCTTCTTGTTTGGTTGATTCTTGTGTTGTTTTTTGAGGAAGATAAGAAATGGCAGACTTTGCTGTCATTTCGACGAGGAAAACAAATCATTGGCTATTTCTAGCGTCGAAAACCCTTTCTACTATTGATACGAACTTCATGGCATTCTTGTGCACACCTGGCGGACTACCTTTTTCAACTTGAGGGTGGTTGGCTCCCACACCCCCGTGGATACGCCCTGACGTCATCTTAGCTGATAACGAGAACATTGACGGTATTAACTTTATAGCGTCAGCTTAATAGCAACCTCACATTACGTAAGCTATACGGCGCTCGTAATTTACTGCCTGCTCTCTTTGGTACTTTGGTATTGTTCAAAATAACAGACACCTTTCACCATGGAATTTGCTACCAAATTTCACAAATCTACAACGTCCTGTTCTTAACGAAGGATATAACTAAAAACAAGAATCTCGACTTGAGCAGTTACTCACAGTCAGTGTGATGCTTAGATTTCGTTGTCTCATATCTGCATGGGTGCAACGGGCACATCGTTGGCTTTTAAAATATGATTAGCCAGCTCAGTGAAAAATCTTCATTAAATAGTAATGAGGTTATATTGACCATAGTATGAAATTTCAATAATCTGCATATCAATAAATAATATACCTCAATCAAAAACAGGAATAAAGGTGTACTGTTTCGAGTAATTCTTAGCTTTATAAACAGTAAATAAAACTGAAACAATGAAACTCGGATTGTTGGCTCGTCCCGAATGTTAAGGATGAAATCAAACAGAGTAGGCGTATTACACTAATTTAACTAATTTCATATGGCCATAAAATTTAATAAACTAAAAAAACTTCCTACGGTAAAGACCAATGACGCTGAGGGATAGCTGGCGAAACACTATGACTTAGATTATCTAGTTACTAGGATGTATATGAAATAACATTACAGTTTCCTCCAGCCTGTAGAACAGTCAAGCTAAAGTTCATTCTCGGAAAACGTTTTGCGTCAGAAGACGCTGAAAGTAATACTAGATTAAATTAAGTTCAAAACAAACAAGAGTTGTCTGTAATAGGCATCACTCTTGATTACAAAGGGTATTTCAATTCAGTTCTCGGCCACTGTAACTGTAAGCTTGGGAACGTAGCGACGAAGGTACTACTAACAGGGACTTGACAGTAACTAAAAGTCAACACTTACTAAACTTACTATTCGGAGTTAAGAGTACAGGAAACATCTTATCTTACCTTAACCCTCTCCATTTCACGTCAGAGATTTCAGGAATAAACCGAGATATGATGTGCTCGATAATCTTAACACAGGTTTATCGCAAATCTGATAATGTTTAGCCAACCTAAGCTTGAAGCATCATTCTTGCTTTTATTGTGTAACTAAACACTGACATTTAGTGCAGGATACCTAGCAAAATAGATAATCCTTAGGAGCTTTACAATTCCACTTCCCGCAGTTAAGAGTTGAAGTGTTTTGAGCGAGCAAGCCAAGCAGTGAACTTAATTTGTCTGACTGTGTAATTTGATCAATGGATCATTGTTACTAAGCAACGCCAAAATGACAACAATAAAATTGGCTTCTCATTTTAACTGAAACAAAAGTCTCTATCATGGGAGAGAGCCAGTCAAGCCGTCACAATGTCAAACGAAATATTTAGTTGTCTTAAAGTTACATCAACACAGAAGGTCTAAAAGATTAGCAAAAATACGTTCGAGCTGACTCTACAACGAAGGACATTTCAAAAAGTGCGAGAGTTACAGATCTTACGATCTGTTGCGGCCCGAAACCCTGAGTTTGGTTGATATAAATTTTAAGACAATCAATGTTGAAACAATTGTAACTGAAAATACTGGTGGCAGTAAAATATCATGTTTTACTACAATGCACCTTGCAGGTTAACTTACATGTAGATTGTTCGTTTGACAGGGAAGCTTTCCGAATCATACATTAATCAAATGAAAAAAATTGTGGGAACCCACATCAAGAAACACTGCCGTGAAATTTTGTCCCCATCTTCTTACTCAATGTCAATTCAGATGATAATATATAAGCCAACTTAGGTTGAATTGGAAATATGAAAATTTTCGAAGTCTAAAAAGGCGTTGAGGGAGACAGAGAGGTAACTTCAAATGCTGGGATCCTTCAATGTCATAATTGTCTGAAACCCAATGGTCATCTGCGGATGCCAAATTGTTTTCAAATAAAGCACACGTTATTATCAATCTCGATTTTAACTCTACACGACAGCACTTCTTCAAGCTCTGTTACCTAGCTAAAGCAATTGGTCCCCTTCCCTTGAAAACGCCGAAACCTAGGCGAGGTAAACGTTGGCTACTAGAGTTAGGTTTCGGTGTCAGAGTCTGAAACGACACCCTTCAACGACAATGATAAAACTACGGCAATTGCCGAAACTAAGACGAAGATAATTTGGTTGGAGCGCAATAAACCACGTAGAGGTAGACAGGTTGGCTTTGTGTAATAGACAAAAAAATGTTGTGATTGCGATAACCGCAGACTTGAACCGATGTCTAGCAAGGCCCTCCCTACTTGGCTGAAGAGCTAAATCGAAAGGAACCGGGTCCTAATCTGCGGTGGTAACAATAATTACTTTACTAAACAATAAATCGCGAGCAGTGGTTTTCGCAAAGTAAGGACTAATACTTCTTCTTGGTTAAATTATGCAAGAGATCCTGAGTTGCTCTTCCCACCTTTTCCGACTGATTTAAAACTAACAAAAAATTTCTTGCCGCAAGCGTTATTTATGTTTCAGTTTGCATTCATCGGCGCGCATCCAAGAGATTCTTAACAACTCATCATTCTCCTCCCATTTATATGTTCGATAGAAACTTCAGTTAAGTTATAAGCACATTGTAAACATGGGATGCCATCGCGTCACTAGAACGTCCATAGGAAAAAAATATCTAGAAGGAGACCGAGAATACAGTACGTTGACACCATTACCAAGAACAGATTTGTTTAAGACATTCTGACGACATTCAAGTGCATGACAACCAATGTTCGTGGGAACAGGGCGTGTAGAGACGTATAAAGATACGAAAAATGTGGACACATTCCTTGCAATCAAATTAAAATATTGGGACGTAGTGATAACTTGTTTATCTCTTTTCTTATCCAAAGGAAACTGGTGTCATTCTTCTTTGTAAATAATTATCTATCCCCACTTTGATCGTCCGACTTGTCTATCTTGATACTATCAATTTTTCATCGTGGAAGCGAGTTTACATTAAAACCGAAAACGTTCAAACCCTAACCCAGCTTTAGCTACGTTGTGGTTCGAAATTTTATATCCGTAATTAATATAGTTCGGTTTACACTGTTGTTAGCAAGTTACTGAGTTGGGCTTATTAAGGCTGATAACGTTATTGCTGAGGTTTGTTGTTATTAAGAGAAGTATTTGCATTTGAGATCTTAGACTCACAGATTAACTTATTTCTTGTGCTTTGTATACTGGCAGTAATTACATTTTAGAATTATTTAACATGAGACTTGAACTATTTTTGCTATTAGCTATTGCAAAAGAGGTTCTCCATTGGGAGGCATGACAGAATATTTACAGCACAACCTCAGTTGGGTGCTTAATTCATTTCTCATTTTCGATTGAGGGCGCCTCAGTAGCCCTAAGTACCTGAAAACCGCTGTTGTCAATTTCTCCATAATAACATTCAAGAAAGCAACAGAGTTTACACCAGTTGTCAGATTAATTGGTCACTAATGTAACTACGAAAATTTAAGTAAAAAGTCTAACTAACGAGAACATTAGAATTGAACTAAAACCTTCAAACCGTTCTCAATTGTGGGTGAAAAACTTCGAATTACATCGTAACTGAAGCGCGTTCGACCTTATGCACTTTGTAATTCGAAATTTTACATCGACAACTAAGATCGCTTGAAAAGTTTAACTCACTTAAAATATTGTTATTAGCAACGCTTTGCACTTGAAGTTTTATGGATGCTATTAGGTAATTTACATTGACTAGGCTTTCCCACGGCAGTTGAAAGATAATCCCATTCACATGCAAAACCCGATATTAAAGTTCACTTAACGACAAGTAGTACGCCACAGACTACAAGGTTTGTACATGTATCCTGGACTTTGTTACCTAATATGCAATATTTTATGTGATATCCTCGGGTACTACCACGGAACTAAGTAACCGCACTTCAGGTGGAGAGTTGATGTGTTTTCATCATCCTCTCATATGAGAAGGCTTATGGAATAAATTCCTATTTCGATCGTGCGGGAGCACGTGTCAGTTATTGAGGTACAGTAAGGTTCAAGTAATGATTAATCGTAATCCTTTCCTATAATGCCTTACCGAGCAAAAGTAGCCCAATAGTGAACTTTGATCAACTTGCCTTAACCATGAAAAAAATTCTTGAAGTTGCTATAGCCTGAGAAGCAATACCGTGTCCCTCATATTTTTCAAAACCCTGCCCTTGTTGTCTGACAATTGAGTTTCACTTTTCTAGTCGCTCATTTTTCCAGCATCCATCGCCTCTTGAAACCTATCTCGCTCTGAACTCTTTGTTGGTACGATTGTCACTTTGTAGACCAAGCAAAGAAATACACGAAATCTTAATTTCTCTGTTTTTCTGAACTTCTAAGTTTAGCAGCAATTTAGAGCCAGTCAATCAGTTAAATGCAGTCTATCACCTGTTTTTGGTGCAATTTTTTCTCCGCTCTGTTCAAAATAAGTTTTGAGATCAAAATGTGCATTTCACTCTAATTTGATTTGCAATATACAACATGCTTTACTCTAAGGTACAGTATCAGAATGAACCCAAACATTGTTCTTCTTTTCTAAATGACTATTCATTTCCTATTTTGCTGCATTCGGCGTTTTCGATAACAACCTGGCAAGCTGGCAACTACAACTACAAAAATTGTCAAAAAAAAAGTATAAAAATTGGTTCTAAAAATCGTCAGCATCTGAATTATTCTTAAACAATACTAAATTATTCCTCTAAATCAGGGAAATCTTCCCTCTGGCATGTTTAATGATCCATTCAATACTCCATTAGCTAAGCCGCATCTTGTTGTCATTTTCAAATTTTGTTTCTTTTGGTTTTGGCCCGTAGAACATGTAAAAAGTTCTAATCGAAGGAATCGAGTTATAAACGAATTCCTTTATGTAAAACTCTTACAGACGATAGAAAATTAGTCCGAATCAACGAATGCACGAGTTAGCCGACGTCTCAATTTAGGTGGGTAAATCTAAGGGGAATGAAGTCAGTCCGACTTATCCGGGTATGACTTATTAGGATTTAACTGTACTTGATGTACAAATTATTACATTCGAAATTGACTTTTACTGCACCAAATGCATTTTTTCCTAATATGTTACAACGTCAAGGCCACTAGCTTGTGGCCAATTGGTTATTGTGCAGGACACCTCCTCCTCCCCTCCCCCCCCCCCCCAGGAGAAGAAAAACTCATTTTGAATGCTGGGAATGAAAAGGGTCTCCCAATTGATAAAAATCTATCAAAATCCTACACTAGTGAAGTCAGGTTTTATGAGTTGTCTGCACAGTTTAAGTTCTTCCATACAATAATGAAAAAGTGTCTACAAAAAATCAAACAAGTCACTATGATGGCTACTGTTATTGTTAAACGTCCAAAACATCGTAGGAGTAAAACTTGACATTGACAACTTGGTGAAGAAACTTGTTCAAAGAAGCGTATAAACTGTCTTTTCTTTGGGAATTTCAGTAGCTGAACAAATCAAGAAAAAACTTTTTTCCCCGACCAAGTTCCTTTAAAGTTTTGTTGAGGAACAGAATAGTTTTTCTCCCTACTTTTAAAATGCTCCCTAAATCTTTGTTACCTGGTCTGGGATAAATGCATCTATCTAAAATCTATCCGTAATGCTTTTAATATGATGGATCCATGCCAGTTGTGTAAGATTGGGTATTTTCCCCAATCCCAAACAATAACAGATTGACATATAGAGTACTGTAGACTGTCATTGGTACCTAAATTCCATGAGAATGTTCTTTTAAGTCTACAATGGTAGTTATAAACAAAATACGAAAAAAGGACCTACTATCCAAATATTTTAGTTTATTTAACATCTTCTGATACTCCTAGTAGTTACCTTTCAATATGCAAGAATGATCTTTCTAAGGATATGAAATAAGTCTTTAAATGTCATCCTTAGTTTCAGTGTGTCAGTGTTTCAATCTTCTCTGAGGGTATGTTTGATAAACTTCCATCTTCTATGCCTGACTTCATTACTAAGTTACTTCATCCTTGATTCTGTGAGGAGGTCGACCATAGTGACTAGTGTCTTGCCATTGATGTCCCATATCCTTGACACTTGTTGTGGAAAGTGTCAGTCCTTTCATTGTCTCCCTTTTTCATCTTCCAGGCCTCACAACCATATGGTAACACTGACACGACTAATGTGTTGTACATTCAGTTTTGGGTTTCGTCTGACTTTGTTGGAGTTTGTTAGAGTATCGTGATGCACCTTTTGTCTTGCTGACCCTGTCTTTTGATATTGCATTTCTCCCCCTTGTTTGGAAATCGTAGTCCTAATCTAAATTAATCAACTTGTTTACATCCTCAATCTAATTCTTTCATTCTGTCTTGGGTTGATGGACATTACTTTTGTCTTTGCAGTGTTAATCTTCAGCCTAACTCGACGTGCATATGTCAGTCATTGTTGTTGTCTTTTGCTGCAAGTGTTGCCTTGCTAAAGATAGGAAAGCCGGCTTATCTACCTGAATCTTCCAGCTTCAATATAAATGGTCATCTTATTACAGCCTCCTTATATCTCCACTCAAAATACCTTTAGGATTCGCAATTTTAACGCTAATGAAATACAAAAAGTTCGCTTATTAAATTGTCGTCTGGTGCCTTTGTTCTTGAGTCGTTCGATTGCCGTCTTGATGTCTTGATTTCTCTTATTTCCATTCACAATGTTTACATACACATCACAGTTAGACAATAAAAGTGCCATAACTTCGACCCCCTTGTACCATAAGTTCCACCGATCAGACTGCCATTTTGTTTTTACTTGAGTCTGTGGATGAAAACGAGTTTAGGGATAACCCGTTGTTGAGCATTCCTTTCACATCAAAATCTTCAACAACGAGTTCGCCTTCGATTTATCCCTCTTCTGTGACGATATTCACCTCCCAGTCTTGCCTTCAGCCAAATCTTATGCTATTGCTCCTTGCATAGATTTGCATGCATTATTCTACGGGCCTCCATGTTGTCGTACATATCCATGGCTTCTTCTTCTTCTTGAGCAATGATTTTGCTGCCTCTGTGTAAGCCATAACCATTTTATTCGCTTCTGTTTTAATTTCAGCACCATTGCCTGGGTCTGCTTCCAGCGCAACCGCATGTCGTGTGTCGAGCTCTGTGATTTTCAGCTTCTCAATGTCAAACTCCTCTGGCACTGCTTTACCAAAGTTATATGGCAAACAAACTCATTGTTCGCTCATTTACAAATCTATTCTGTCAGCACCCTTCTTTTCTTTAGCATACAGCCGTACTTAACGACACTAATTACATCCATATATAGTAAATAGCTACCATTGGTCTATAAATCAAGTGTACTAGTAAGACAGAGGTGCAACTTTTGCACTAGTATAGTTATCTTACCTCCAACTACGTCATTAACGACTTACCACATAATTGTGGTAAAATACAAGGTTCATGGGGATATCTAAAGTAAAACTACACCAACTGCAATGATTATTTCTACACAATTCTCCCCTAAAAACTGTAGTAGTTAAATTTTTACAAGATTTAAAAGCCTTAAAATAAATGTATAAAACGCCATCTACAGATAACCTAATAAATTGCTTCGCATTCGAAGCAGATTGTCACTTGGAAGGGCTTCTCTTATCTTCGACTGTTTCTGACAAATCTATGTCTTTAAGTGGCTCCAAATTTTCTTTGCTGCATATTTCGAAGGGGCATATGAGTTGTAAGGGACGCTCCAGTTGATGCCCTTTGTACATAAAACAACTCCAAAAATTCTACTAATCTTTCCCTGGATATGCTTGATAACTCTTCCTTTTTTCCATTCACCTCGATTTTTCTCATTTCCCATTACAAAAGTAATCTCTCCAAGTAAGGGGAATCGATCCCTTTCCTTATTTATTCGATGAAATTTCATCAGGCTGGTAATTCATTTCTTTCACCACCAGGTCCAGGCATTGTTTTTTGTCATTTTCAGTCTCCGATAAAACTTAATACTTTTATGTGTTTCAGATTCAGTGTCCTCAAGGGGGTAAATATCACCCCCTCCCCCCACATTATGATATTTGGTGCTAAAACAAAAAAGTCGGCATCACTACTCTCCATATATGTCAATGATTGTTAATTTAGGTGTCTCTCCATGTCCATAAGTAAATTTTCTGACTGATCAAACATCAGATGTGTTCTGCCCAAAGTTTTGTAAGCAGTTTTCTTAATGTCCTTTATAATTCATTCATACATTCCTCTCCACCAGAGAAATTTCGATAAATTAAACTGGCGTCGAATTTCATTCTTTGCCAAAAAGTTATGTAATTTCTCACTCTTTCGAATTTTACGAATCCATTCAGCAGTAATTTTAAACACAGCTGCGTTATCTGATATTATATGGTTTGGCCTTGTGCGTCTGGTAATAAAGGAATTAACTTTAAACTGAAGCTCTTTGGCACTCTGGGATTTAGTCAACTCAAGGTGGATTGCTCTAGATGTTGCACATGTAAAAACTAGAATGTATGCTTTACCTTCCTCCTTTTTCTTAACCTTATACTTAAGTTGTCCAACAAAATCAACACCAGTGTGCTCAAATGGCCTACTTACACATTTCCTAAACTCAGGTAAAGGAGCTGTTACAGTTGGGCCATAAGGGGTTGCTGCAAACACTTTGCATGTGTTGCATGTTTGAACAACTCTTTTGACTTTCCTTTTCAGTTTTGGTATTCACCAATTCTGTCTCACTGCTGCCATAGTATTGGCAACTCCCAAATACCCTATCTCTTTATCAGCATAACAAATCAGCTTATCTGTAAACTGTCATGCCTCTAAGTACATTGGCTTATACTGTGGAATTCTCCCTATGCACCTCAAGATTCCAGTTTCTTGATCTACCTCAACTTTCCATCCAGGATGTACAATCTCACCACTGTATCTTGACTGTACCTTCTTGGTCCAAGTTGTTCTAACTCCAATAAATCCCTCAGTTTTGAAGAAGACCATACAGGTTTTTCTTCCCTTGTGCCTTAGCTAAGCTATTCTTCAAGAATCTCGGGCACCAAGCTGTCACCCTTACTTTTCTCCAGTATGACCCACGTGAAGCAAGAGCTCCCAATTAACCCTGCTCTACGTGGGAAGTCTAGCCAAAAAAAGCCAGAACTGATCATTTGGTAACTGGCTCGTCTAGACGAACAGGGAATTTCAGGTGGCGCTCATCCTTAGCTTTGTCTCAATCCCTAGAATTTTTAAAGGATTACTCATGTCCTCACTCTCCAGTTCACGTATATTAGAATCCCATTAGGACACAAGAAACGTTTTTCAAGTATCTGTGTTGCTTTGTCTTTAAATGTTTTCAGGGAAAAGATGTCACTTCCTGCTTTCATCAGGTTCCATCAACATAAGTATTGGTAACCAAAGAGTGTGTATCAATCAACATACTTTTCAAAATGGTGTTTTAAGGTACTCTTGTGAAACCGTAAATGTATCTCAGTACTTTCTATTCTGAATAGAAACCAAAATGGGTCTCTATCTTCCTCCCTTAAACCAAATTGTACGGAGGTCTTCTGAATATCAGCAAGCTACTAGGTAGGTAAGCTGCCATTGTCGCCCTTATGGTTATGCCCCATAAAAGAAGCTGCAGTGGAGGTCCTGTATTCATACATTCATGAATACTGCTTGCCAGAGCATTTGGTTTTGTACTGGCATCAAACACAATGCATAATTTTGTGCTAGCAGCATCTGTTCTAATGACTGGTTTATGTGGCATATAAAACACCCTATCCCCACTTGGTATTCTTTGGGCCTCTTCTGTTATCCCCTCAGTTAGTGTTTACATACTCTTCTCTTCTCTTGACAATACATTCTTGCTTAGCCGCTTTTCAGCGCTATGTAGTCTCATACCTTCCATTGGCTTTTCTCCTTAAGTTCTCCTTAAACTCATTGTAAATATCAATGGGGTCAAATCCCAACACGTCCAAGCAGTAAGACCTTTTGTACGCATTGTCCTCAACAACAAACAAACATGTACTGGATCAGCCATACCCTCCATGGATGACCCAGCCAAATGTTGTACTTTCTGCTATTGGTTCACCTTATTTGCCTTTTACAAATGCCTCATTATTTATTTTACAATATACACTGTCACTTAGAATTAGATGAGCAGGGTATATGTCATCTTTGGTTCGGTAGAACTGCATCCTCTGTAAGTGTGCATACTTCTGTTTAAGTTCTGCTAAT
>JANTCA010072833.1:0-15330 GCA_024741275.1 Chironex yamaguchii
GCTGTTCTCTAGGAGGAATTGATGCTTGGCGCACAGTGGCTGGAACATGTTGTTTGATCCTGTCACCCAATCTTTGACAAGTGCGACCTACATACCGAGCTTCACCTCATCAAAACACTTGCTCATAGAGCACTTTGTATCTGCTCAAAATCTAAGTTAAATTCAGAACAACCAAAGACTTGTAGAATTTATTAACAACAAAAATATAACTGAACATCTCATACAAGGCATTAGAAGTTTTCAACTTTGCAGGGTTTTAGCTTTAATCACCAAGCATATACTTATCTTCCATTAGTATCAGTTTTTACAATTAGGATGGTGATGGGCTTTTCGTCTTTTTCTTTTGAATTGTTTTCTTTGTATTTGATACACATAGAAAGAAAAGGAGAACTGGAATCAAACAAGTGCAGAGGGAAACAATCAGAATAAAGACAAAGGACAGCAACAAAGGCAAGAGTACATTTATAGAAAGACGGTGAGAAGCAAGATTTAGGGCAATTAAATATACTTATGGACAGGTAATTGTCACTTTGTCATGCCAACAAAAATAATTTCCTTGTCAATTTCCTACCTCATATGTAAACATGTTTAACGAGGCTAGATTACAGAATTAGACACTCTGATAAGTAAAATCATACGTTGATGAACAAATAATTTTCCAAATAAGGACCGTAGTAAGCATTCAGTTGCACAGACAATAAATACCTAAGAATTAAAGGAACTTTTTAACTGAACTTTTAAACACAGATAGAGAATGCGTTGTCTATCAGACTGAAGGTTCAGTTTAAAGCATGTGTGCTTGATAGTCTGTAATGCTTCTATTTAACCTAGTTACTAGAATTAACTCAAAGTCTGATGCGTTTTGTACGTTGGATGTAGGGTGCAAGCAAAAGGTCATTTAAAGTGAGTGTTTGGTGAAAATCATTACTGAAGAAGCAGTCACAAGATTTTGAATGAAATTAAATTTAAATACATTTTGTACAAAAGCATTGTAGTAACTTACTGATATTGAAAAACTCGAATAATCCTAGTTTTTACCTGACTGGTATTTCTTTTACATGCCCGTTGAAAATCGTCAATTGCCACTGCCCAATATGCTTAAGAGTAACAAATTATTATCATATTTTTGTACATAAACCTGGCTCTTCTGGCATCTGCTGAATCATTATTAACATCCGATGAAATCAGTGGTCCTTAGTTCTAGCTCTTTTCAATGGTCCTCAGGTCGTTCCTCTATTTAAATATAAGGCTGAAATCTATATCGAAATTTACTTTAGTAACTTAACCCTTCATGATTTAAGACACCTACTACGTTCCACTTAAAGATGATAACGCATTAAAATCGCTACCCTAGAACTTTTCGTACGAAATATGAAGCTTGATTCTTTATATATTACAAGCTTTAATGGTATTCCTGTTACCATATCTCAGACGTTTTTGCCAAAAATGTCTGTCGGACTTGCAAGCCTACATGGCAAATGTTTCTGCAAATTTTAATGATAATGTCAGTATTGAAGACCCATCAGTACTGCAAACCTGGAAATTTAAGTCTTATTTGAAAAATTGACAAAAATTAAGTTTTTTAGTATGGAATCTGTGCTGTCCAAGAGAATTCAGGATACGATCGAAAACAGACAAATTTGCTAGGGGTATAAAGTTATCTGACCAGCGTTATTATTTTATAAACCAGTTTCTGGGCGTCCTTGGTCAAGAACTTTGAGTAGACATTTTTACGTGTCAGTTAATTGATTAATTATTTGATCATTCATTATTACTCGACACTCATTGAAACAGTTTCAATAGACAAATCAGGAGGAAGAAATTTACTATTTGCCTCAAAAGTTGATCTTTGGCATTAAATTAATTAAACGTGCAGCCCGGCAATGGTCTATCGCTGGATTCTGTTCAGTATGATGAAGTTTCAAACTGTCGAAGGATTTATGATTACCACACGCGATCATACGTTTTCTACTTGAAATACGGGAGGTTGAACATATACTAGGCAAGTAGAAGGCAAAGAAAGAAATTAAGCAAGGATTATCTTTTACTCGGTTAATGATCTACAACGCTTGTCTCTAGACAATCACATGCTCAGCTGCTAATGGGTAGATATATTGCAGTGCTGCTGTTCCAACGCTCTTTTACCGTTGCTAATACATGACATCAAGGAGAGTACAAAATCCAATAGCAACAACAAGTAAATTGACATGGTCCACCAGGAACTGTCCTAAGGTATAAGAGTGTACATTACTAGTAACAATTAGCCACAGACAATTATCGATAGCACAGAACGACTAACAAATGCCTCCAAATGATTCATGTTGTAATTGTGAGCATTTAATACCACTAAAAAAAGGTGACGCAAGAACCTGTGAGAACTATCGTACAATCAGTCTCATCATCCACCCTAGTAAGATATTGGTACGTGTCATCCAGAGAAGAATTACTCCACGCATTGAAGAAGTCCTCAGTGAGAACCAGGCAGGCTTTAGGAAGGGCCGAAGCACTGTTTAACAGATTGGTAATCTAAGGATCCTAACGGAACCGAATAGAAATCATCAAAAATACACTTATCATAATTTCATTGACTTCAAAAAAGCATTTGACTGAGTCTGACAGGAAGCCCTGTGGCACACTATGGCTAAACACAAGATCGGCTGCCACATTACCGGGCTCATCAAATCTCTTTGTGAGAATGCCAAAAGTACAGTCCTGGTGAACAACGACTACAGTAGCTGGTTCACTTCCAACATTGGGGTTCTCCAGGGATGCATTCTTTCACCAACCTTATTTAACCTCTTTCTGGAGAGAATTATGACAGATGCACTGGATAACTGCAATGAAGGTATTCAACATGGTGGAAGAACTGCACCATAAACAATGATTTGCAGATGACATAGATATAATAACAAGCACCAAAGATGGTCTCAGAGAGCTGACAAACAGAATCAATGTTACATCAAATAGATATGGAATGAAGATAAGCAGTGAAAAGAGCAAGGTAATGATAACTGGCCCAACATCAATTAGTCTCCAAAGCCCAATTACAATAAATAATGAAGAATTGGAGCAGGTAGAAGAAATTGAGTACCTCGGATCACTCATTGCTTATGATGCCTCATCAAAAAAAGAAATTTGGGTCCGGATTGTGATAGCCACAAGTTTTCTGTCAAGTCTTCATAGAATCTGGAAGGACACAACCATATCAGTCAACAATAAAATCAGACTGATGCAAGTGATAGTTATGGCAACAGCTTTTTATAGCTGCGAAACATGGACCCTTACAAAGAAAGCAGAGAAGAAGATTGAAGCATTTGATTTAAAGTGCTTAAGAGGAATACTGGGAATCTCATGGAAGGAGAGAAAAACCAATGAATTTGTCATGGCAGAAATTGAGAGACAACATGGCCCACTCGACACCCTCGTGAACATAGTGAAGACCAGGAAACTCTCCTGGTTTGGCCATGTCTCTAGGATGGAGGGAAGTATGAGCAATGACATTATGTTTGGAATGACAGAGGGAAGTAGGGGAAGAGGAAAGCCAAGGATGACATGACATGATAATGTCAAGGAATGGTGCAGCAGAACCATCAACAAATGCAGAAGGAAGGCCGATAGCCGGGGCAGGTGGCGTAAGGATGTCCGACAATGCGTGCAACAACGGCCCCGGCTACAGGTATAATGATGATGATGATTAATACCACTAAAAAGCACCTTGAAAAAACTATAGAAGCCTACCAGGTAAAAAATTAAACTTTCAAACCTTCAATAAAATCTCTATAGAAAACATGGCTTTTTTATTTTTACTATTAAACTGATGCACAGTCGAAGAATGCTAAGGAAACGACTTGAATAATGACGATTCTCTTTTGCTCCTGGTTAAAAAGACAGAATAGAATATTTGACAAGAATGAACTGCAGAAAATCTTAAGAATGACCTTTGTTCTTGAACAATCTTTTTGTGGTACAAAAGGCGACCTTTGTTCTGTTGCTGAGTGGGAAAAAATAACAATTGCTTCCTTCAAAGCAGCTACATGTTGGAATTGATACCAATTGCCTCATATTGCTTGATCAAATCCAAAGCAGCATAATGCAAATGACCCTTATTTGGCATCTTTGTTGACTGCGCTGTCATATCACAGCAATGTTGCTTTCTATACATTTTTATGTAAATGTTTTTACAATTTTTACCCAAACAACGTTGTCTTCACGTACGCTCGTATGTCAGAGGAAGAAAACGCCTTTAGCGAAAGGCTAGGGAACTCTAGCGTTGAATATCAATTTCTGTCTTAATTTCATCAATCCTGAAAATAACAACGGAAAAGAAAGGGAGAATTATTAGAGTACATTCTTGCTGAGGTTTTTAAAGGAAGCGACTGTCTCAAAAATCATTGATGCCGAATGAGCTTCTAATAAAAGTCCAATTAATATAACAGTAAGGGCTTATTTGAACATTAGGTTTGGACCTGTAAATACATATGCCATAAAGTTTTGGTAATTAAATTTACAGATGCTGCTGCAGAGACAAGAAATTTACTCCATACAAGTTGTTGTTAGATAGCTTTGATAGGACTATCAGGCCAGTGCAACATTGAGAGAACTATTTAACCAAAGTTTTTATGACACAGTTATACGCTAACAATCAAGTGATTTCGTTTTGACGCGTTTTTGAGTTGTCTAGTTGTCGGCATCAAGATTTATATACCTGGTTGCAAAAACATGACGTGGAAAAAAACGCACATAATAGATCATTCTTAAGTAATGAATTGTATCATGTCCTACTTTAAAATAATATTCAGGCATGTTAAGTCGTCTTAAAGTAATCTAATCTTGATTTCATGACACAAAACTGGTATGATGCTAAATAATGCATCGTGGTCTGAAGCCTTTGTGATAAGTTATGTTCCATTCAGTTTCTTTTTTGCATCATATGCTTTTCAATTTTATAGAGGCTGGGCAAGTGACCGAGTGGTTTAAGTGCTTGCTGGGATCGAATCCGCCTGGCGGCACCTTTGGCAAGTACCTGAAGAACCATATGCCAAGGGTCAATCCAAGCCATGTTAAGGAAATTGGGTACAACGAAATTGTTAGAAGCCGTCGGGTGGCTGAGCTAGGACAATACTACAAAACGTCGTGCTTGAGATCATGGGTTTTCAGTCCTGTTGAACCAACTGTTCACATTCGTTTAGTCACTCGTGTTCAAGAACTGCAAATTAGTTCTGGACGCGCTAATTTGCAGTATAAACAACAGGTTGGCTCTGCGGACAATGCTCAGATGAGTCATGGTAAATGTGCCTGTGCAGGCGTCTAAGAGCCACGGGTGCTAGCCATATAAATAGAAAAGTATATATTGTATATATTATAGTGGCTGGAATAATCGGTGGTTGGATTGAACTCTGTGAAAATATTAAGCACACTCACTAGTATTTTATTTTATGAAAATTTTCAAGCTTGACATATATTTTGCCTAAATAATTGATATAGTTGGTCGCAATCTTTCACAATATTTTGAATTTTAAAAAAGTGTAGGCAAAAACTTCATTGCTGCAGTTTAAAGAAAATTATTTTTATCTAAATAAAACAAAAAAAGAAGCACAACAGTTGTAAAAGTACTATTAAACCAAAATTACCCTTGTGTATGGTTAGCAAATTTGGGTTAAACAACGTCAGTTGTTGAGTTATAAGAGCTCTGTTTGACAATTATAGTATTATTATTAAAACCATCATGTGCTAATTGGTCTAAAAAGAAACTGACGTTAAGACTGAAATATTACCAAATTTTGACATATGTATAATTTTTCCAATCAATCATTACGTCAAGCTTTAACATTTAATAACAAATCGCATAATGAACCAAATCATCGTGAAGGGGCAGAATTGAGAACAGGCAACCCGTATAAACTATAAATGAGTACTACATGGTGGATAGATTAAGATTTGTCCAGTTTCCATTATGACACCAGAATACATACACGGTTTTTCTTATAATGCAACTTTGTTTCAAAAAACTCCAGTTTTGCACTGATTTTAAAATTTTTCAGAATGGCCATATATTCTTTGCTATCCTTGGCTATACTACTAAAAAGCCTTTGAAACGCCATCCAAGTTAATTGAGCATAGTGTTCGCACTTCTGATTCATATTGATTAGGCACACTGATTGCATTCATTCGTGCAACAGTTATAGAAAATCCTGGCTACAATCATTTCAAAATGTAATTGCAGAAGTCTAGAATTGTAGTTAAATAAAAATAAGTATAGTTTAGAAGCAAATAACGTACTTGTCGGACGTCGCGTCCGTGTTGATGCAGAACGTTGGTGAAGAAAAACATAATGGCTTCTGTTATGTTGAAGTTAAATATAAATAACTATATTATTGTACTTTGAAGACATTAACTATGCTACCATTTCATGGCTTATTGTTTGTCTTTCCCTCTTTTTATTTGCTTAAGTTTTAAATGACTCAATTTATACTTGTAGGATTTGGTAGGATTACTAATTTAAAGCAAGGAATAGTTCTCGGAATCAAAAGTACCGTCAGAGATCTATCAGGAAACTTTAATGTTGTTATTTTGATACTATTGTACAATTTACCCTCTGCATCTACAGGTTTAGTTTGTGCCAGTTTTAACAAATTAATGAATGTTTTTCAACGTGCACTTCTATTTTTTGGTTTTTTCTCAACAATCGACATATATGATTGCTAATTTAATTATGATGTCACAGAATTAAGTGACTTGCTTTTGAGTATTGCTAAGAGTATTGCTAAAAGCATAAAAACATTTGTTTTCACTTTAAAAACCTGCATCACGTTTTGGCAAACTAGAACCGCACGCTATTCTAATTAATTCTGGAAACTAGCATAGGTGGGAAAAGATTAACTGGTTAAAGAAACTTATTTATTTATTAATTTATTTAGCTGAGTTCATAATCATTAGCATTGTGTCACCTAACACCTCATAGTGTTAGTGTGTTCTTAATGAGACTTCGTCAACTTTTCTGTCCTCCGCCAGTCTCACCAGGTCTTCCAGGCTTCTCTTACAGTCGTCCTTAAGATCATCTGACCACTGTCTAGCCTCCTTCTTC
Source organism: Chironex yamaguchii (assembly GCA_024741275.1). Classification (NCBI taxonomy): domain Eukaryota; kingdom Metazoa; phylum Cnidaria; class Cubozoa; order Chirodropida; family Chirodropidae; genus Chironex; species Chironex yamaguchii. The sequence continues at coordinate 7,085 of JANTCA010072833.1, forward strand.
TTTTACCAGGTACAGCCCCAACGATGATGTTTTGTTCAATACCTTCTCTCCTCATTTTCCTCTTCAAAATTTTCCCCAACAGTTCTTTCCCTCTTCCCAACTTTTCTAAAACCCACTGATTTGTCCTTCTTTCAGTCCAAGACACCCTTAGCAATCTTCTATAACACCATAGTTCAAAAGCTTCTATCCGTTCCCTGTCCCTCTTCCTGAGTGTCCAAGACTCACAGCCATAGCAAGTGATTAAAAAAACTGAGGCTTCAAGTATACATAGTTTACGTTTAATGGATACTCGTGATTTCCATATCTTAGTTAAGTCAATAACTACTCTTCGACCATCCCCTTGGCGTTTATAAATTTTCTCTGTGCAATCAGCATTGATGTTGATCATTGAACCTAAGTATACAAAGTTGGTTACCTTCTCCAACTCTTCACCGTTGATACTTGTATTTCTTCCATTGTGCAGTTCCTGCCTGATTAACACCATGACCTTCGTCTTTTTGTATTCAAATGTAGACCTCTTCTTTCACTGGCTTCCTTGACTCGATTGAGCAAATGCTGCAATTCTTCTCTACTTGTGCAGATCAGTGTGGCATCGTCTGCGTATCTCAACTTAAGTATTAGTCTTCCTCCTACTCCTCCTCCAAAACCTTCTAGAGATTCTCTCATTATGTATTCTGCATAGATATTGAAAAGCTGAGGGGAAAGAAGACAGCCTTGTCTGACACCTCTTCCTATGTCAAACCATTTGCGCGTACCTCTCGTTGTCAAGACAGCAGACTGTTGACTGGCATACAAGGAGCTTATCAAGCTGACGATGTGAACTGGAAAACCTATCTCCTCCATAATTTGCAAAAGATGGTCATGGCTGACACATGAACAATGGCTGATCTCTTGCTTTGCTCTTTTCCATAATCATCCTTTGATTAGTAATCTGATCTCGAGTTCCTCTACCAGCTCTGAATCCAGCTTGTTCCACTGAAATCTCCTGTTGTAAGTGATTTTCCATCCTCGACTGAATTATTCTAAGCATCAATTTGCTCGCATGATATTTGAGACTAATTGTCCTTTTATTGCCACTGATCTTTATCTCATTCTTCGAAAGTGGTACAAAGATGGTGTCACACCAATCACTTGGCCGACAGTCAGCCCCCCCAAATCTGTTTGCATAGGGTCCAAAACACTTCCATACTTTCAAAGTCCTTAGTATCACGAGATCAAAGCAAGAGGTTCTGTTACAGTCCTCGGGCTTGTCCGGTACTTTCTTCCGACCCTACATCCAAAACCATACCAGATGTCGAAGACAAAGGGACTTTATACAAAAGCTTTTAACATTTCACTACTAATACTATCTTTTCCTGCTGACTTGCCATTTTTCAACTCACTGAGCTCTCTTCTGATGTCACTCTTGAAAGGAGTCAGGTTCCTTCTCTCGATTATTACATGTGAAGCTACGCCTGTAACCAGGTCCAAAAATGTCTGCTCTACAGTGAGTGACAGTATTCTGCCCATCTTACTAGGAGTTGCTCTGTTTCTGTGGGAACTGTGCCGTTCTTGTCCTTGATGACATCTACTACAGTCAATGTTTTAACACAGGTCAGGAATTTGTCACGATGGCGCCTTTTTTCGACGGTGTTTGTTTGTCTGTCTGTCAGCAGGATGACGCAACAACTACTAGACGGATCCTCATGAAAAAATCAGATGATCAGTCTAGCTCTATGTGAGATTCCATAAAATTTTAGGGGCGATCCGAATGAAATCCTGGACTCTGGATCAATTTGTCGATAATGAAACCTTGATAAAGCTAGTGAAAGATAGTTCAGCTACAACGAGGAAATCATCGCTAGGAAGACCGATTCTGTTAATTAAATGATAGTAATACTGGTTTGGCGGAGGTTTGGGTTCTTGGGGTGCTCTAGTTGATCATTGTTTTTTACGAAAGCTTTAAAATAGGGTACAAAGATTAATCAAACCATAATTAGCATTCTGTTACAATGGCAATCCATGCCGAAATGGTCCAGCCCTGCAGTTAAAGATATGTTTACCACTTCTTAAAGTAATATTTATCTTCAGTTGAAACAAAGGACAAGATCTTATCTTTATCTTATTCTACAGTTCATGATAAGAGAATTCATGATAATCTTTGGGTGTATCGTTGCCATTTCATTGAAAGGGGTGAGGCTGTCTGGTCTTCCTCTGGCAAAACCTAGAACACTTTAAATCAATTAAACATCCCATTTATCTGTTTACGACACTTAACATACTTGACTGGATACAAAAGTTTAAAAGAAAAATAAAAGCATTCAACTTGAACCTTCTAGCATACCAACACGTCACACATGTAATTCCAAATATGAATTCTTCAGGGAATCCTTGTCTACTAAATAAGACATAGATTATTTCTTTTTGATACTGCCTATATTCGAGGATATACGTTTCAGGAATTATCGCTAAGATTTGGTATCAAGGGTCGGTATCCCAGGAAAAGGGCATATCAATTCATATAAAAAGCAACACATTAGACCTTACGAAAATTATTTAAAAGTAAATACAATTAACAATGTTACTAAGAAACAGGATTTATAACTTCCTCAGAAAAATTATATCATGAAACATTTCTGAGATTACAGCAAATATGATATATTTAATTCGCTCAGCTAATTTGAAACAACAATCACGTGTTCTAACATTAATTATTCTACAAAATGCTCTTGGATCAGTGCATCATATTTTAAGCAAGGACTTTATCAGCTGCTATATCATCCCTCAATAGTTCACCGAAGTCTACATTAGCAATTTCTCACATCAGCTACCACGACAGAGTTTCCTCCATCATTCGTTAAAATTTTCTTTTCTGCGAGGTAAATACTCATCTTCTCTAATGCTTAACATGTGTAGAATCACATTTATTTAGTACATAAACATAAACATAAACATAAACATTGATGCATTTTAGCTGGTTCTAGTTTACCAATGATGCCTCTTTTATATCAGGAATGAAAGTAAAAATCGAAATTTATAAAAGGTAGTTACTCTGTTGTGTCAATGAACCGAAATGAAATTTCAAATAACCAAATGTATCTCGTTTTGAGTAACCAAAAAGTGTTAAATATTAACAGCTTTTACTTGAGTTGCACATTTTTCACAAAAGAGTGAAGCCTTTAAGTATAAAAAGCAATTGTAAAATGAAAGAGTCCATGCTAAGTATTATACAAATAATCTCTCTTCAATTCTGACATCACGCATTGATCAAGTAGGATTTTCGTGGGGCTTGTGTTAACGGAATTGCTTAGTGTGAAAAAATTATTTTCACTAAATTCTTCAGATTAAGCTTTATATCCAATAATGAAAGAGACTTTCAGTTCCCAGCCATTTTAGAGAACTCCTAGGGCCAACAATCAGTGGGCCACTAAGCAATTGAGAACTCCTAGGGCCAACAATCAGTGGGCCACTAAGCAATTGAGAACTCCTAGGGCCAACAATCAGTGGGCCCTACTGTAGCATTCACTGTCATTGCACTGGTGTGTGGCCCAAAGGCTAAAGAAACGGCGATGGTCGCCGCTCTAAGACACCAAATGGTGTGAGAGGGAACTTTGACTTTGACTAGGACCACCAGTGACTCACTTTGTCAAACCATTGACCTGAAGGAGCAAAATTCAAGACAGAGCTATCATTAATGGACAGAACTTGAATATTTTTGATTACTCTGATTACTTTCAATATTATTATTGTTATCTGTTAAACAGTTTTCAATACTAATTATTGATTTCTTTAATTGATGAATTCTTCTGCTTGTTATTGTAAATGCCTCTCTCAGTTTTCAGTAGGCCTAAACATTCTTATGTAAAGAGGATAAGGATTTAAAGAGGATTTTAAAGATATCTCCTCTTCATTCTAAACGACACTGTTTTATCGTGAACCCAGGACCCTGAGGAAGGCAGCATTGCAGGGAAGGTGTAATGTTTTAAATTTTTCGACAATAGGTGTGTTCATTGGGCGTGTTCATTGGGCGTGGTTATTACAATTTGCCATGTCTGAGAAGTGTGTCTACTTATTGGTTCTCTTAACTCGATTTTTACGCCATGCTTTGTTTAGTTTTCATCAAAAGGATCTTTTGCTTAGATACTAGCTTGTAAAATTTAATAAATTGCAAACTTTTGTTTCATTGCATAGACTATACCTCTGTACCACAAGTCTCTTTCTACAGATACAGCTTTTCGTCACTTGAGCAAGTCATCTCCCATGAAAAAAGAAATGTCCTGCTTCTTTATAGCCATCAGTTTACGTATTTATTCCCTAAAATGCCAAAATTATTTAAGACTGCTGAGTGATTTAATCGAAAACTTCGGTAAGAAAACTACATCCATTTGAAGCGTTCTTTAATTACCTCAAATTAGCCTGTATAAAATATATGCAGTAAGTTTATGTCCAAGCTCTCGTCCAGTACTTCATTAAAAGCAGCGCTTAGTCCGACGTGTTTTTTCAATTGCTTTTTAATTACTTAGTTCATGTCCTCTATTTGTCTTGCTATAGTGCATCGCATGGGCTGATATCTTCTTTTCTAGAAAAATTGGATCAACAAAACAGTCAAGCAGTCTTTTGAACTTTCTGTCACTAGATAGCTCCTCTCTTAAAGTGATCGGTTCATCAATCTTAAAACTTTCCTTAAACAATCTCTGCATATCTTTTAAGTCCTAACAAAGAGGCTTTCTTGCATATCAATAGGTGCTTTGAAGCTGAAGTCCTATTCCTTGTTAATGTAGTCTTGGTAAGGGACAAATTGTGATGCATATTTTGTCTGATAATGTTCCTTAAATTTGTTTTCTTTTGTGAGAGTAATGTCTATGTGTTTGATGTACCATCTCTGGCTGCGTCGCTTATGGAGTGACAGCACCGTCACACGTCATCAAAATGCCATCAAAAACTGTTGATTTATTACCAAAAGTCTAGAAGTGATTGCTGTTCCCCTTGATATTTTTGGCGGCATTAAGCCATTCTCTCGGACACCATGGTCTTCATGTGTTGATAGCTTTTCTTTGCCATAGTGATGGCTGCTTACTTTGACAGCCTATACCTAGTCTATATCTGGTCCAAGCTGCGTTTTGAACAAGATGTCACTAACAGGCATCTTTTTCCCGGTACACATTTCCTAGTATAATGATGTGACAGCATTCTGTTGATACGCGAGGATGCTAATGATATTTTGATCGATCCCAGAGTAGTCTCTATTGCAATATGTTGTTAGTATTTGAAATGGTGGTATCGTGTAAGGACAAACACCAATAGCAAAGATTTGATGTTGTATGTCGTTGTTAGTTCTGTTGCTGTTGTCGAGAAATTCATGGAAAACAGGCGATACACTTTGTGAACTTTAGAAAAGCCATCAATTTGGTGATTGGGAAGGCACGTTGGGAGACCTTTAGGCTCTATGACGTCCAAGATGATTCAAGCTTTTTATTTTGGTTCCAAGTGCAAGATCCATTTGAAAAGTAGTATAATGTATGAAAGGTCCCGTTTTCTGTTTCTTTTAGCAACTGATTGATGCGGATTGGATCCCGGAAGCTCTTGATCAGCACATTCACTCTACACTCTCGTTCACTCGCTCATGTCACTATCTAAATATAGGAATATATTAATGAATATATAAATAGGTCAATCTTTTTTTGGTGTCAAAACTTGAAAATCGCCTTGAAAATTTGCGACATTTTCAAGGCGATAAATAGGTCAATAAATAGACTTAAACGAGATATAAAACTAATTTCCATTAAAAGTATATTGCTACAAATTCATTAATAGATGGATACCACATAAGCTTTTTTCCAAGAAATGTATGATTTATGAAGTGATATTTCTTCTCATTTGCAGATTTATTTCTCTTGAAGACGTCAATTCTTGGTAATTGTCCACTAAAATTTGCCAGGAGGAGGGAACTACGCTTTTCAAGGGGTCTGGCACTAGGTAACTGGATGCAAATTGAAGATGATAGACGAAGATGGTGGAGAAGCAAAGCTTTGCCATGATGCATTAGTAGCACAATTAGCTGATATCTGTTTTAGTACTAAACTTTTTATTAGGGCAGAAGGCAATTATTAAACAGCAGAGTGGGCGAGATAACTTTTCAGCATGAAATGTGATGAGTGGAAGAGTACAGATCAACTCTAGCACTGCCAAAAGCAAGAAAGCCCGAAAGGAAAGAAATCCTCGTCACAGGGACCACTCAACTGAGTCTTCTCGTAGTGTTCGTAGTGAGTTTAACGATCAGTCCACGAGTTATAATAAACTCAAGGATGACGACAGAAGGAGAGATTCAGGAGTGCCTAAAAAGGGAACTCGAAGTCCGCGAAGAGGTAAGGAATACGGAAAGGAGGTCAACGACAAGGGTCTACCCACTTCCAAGACGCGTAGCCGCAGGGATGAGATCAAACCAAACATTGGTAAATTGGAAAGTCTAAATTTCAAAGGAAAAGATGCCATTAAGATACAGTCAACGAATGGTAACTCGAGATTTTGTTTTTGGTTGTCTTTAAGCAGTAATAGTGGCTGCCAATCTTTTTCTTACTGTCATTGCCCAATGTGTTTGGTAAAGCCCACGGTTTTGCACATTTGTCAGCCCACATTTTTAATATATATTTTCTCATATTGTTTGATATAGGGATCAATAGCTAAAGACTGTGTATTATTTTGCCTTTGAGCTACAATATATGAATTAACATTTCAATGGTACTTTGTGTATAGCTCCGTATTTGCAGAGGTGTAAATTGCAAGTAGTAATCCAATCATCAAACGTAGGTTAGCTGGAAAGTCATTGATTAATACCAGGTCGCATCTAATACTGCATTGCGCCACTCATCTAAGTATAACTACATTTAACCACATACCCTAGTTATTAGAAATCTTGGTTGTGAAGATACCTTGAAGAGATAACATAAATTCAGTAATGTGCTTTAAAGGTGCTACAATCTTACAGGTAGTAAGTCTTGGAGCATGAGAATTAAAAGTCATTCCAAGGTGTCATTGTAACTGGATATATAATATGTGTCAACAACTACAGATGTGAACAAGCTATTGGAAAATAGCTAGACAACTTGTCTGGATAGGTTTGGCATAACAGCACTGAATCAGAAGTTTATTTATATTGTAGTTATTTTTATGAACTTGTTCTGGTATTGTTTGTGATTATATTTACTTAGAACGACTTCAAAAAGTGGCCGTCAGCCACAGCACCAGTTACTTTGTCTGAAAAAGTGACTTTTGGCCGGCTACTTTTGTCTTTGCAGGTATGTAAAAACTCAAGATTTTTGTCCGGGAAAAAGGCTTAGCGAATGAGCTGTGCTCAGTTAAAAACAATCTCACCCGAAAAAAATGTTCTCAGCACAAATATGCAATTGCTCAAAGTCTACAAAATTCACCTCTTCAACATCGTATCACATGTGCTGTGATCAATCAAATCACAAACATTCTCAAATCATCAATAAGCAATTTTCACACTTTGCTGCTGTAGAATGCTAGATCACAGCACACTGATTGTTATCAGTCAAATCTCTTCCTACTGGCATTACACCTGTTCTGTGAAGAGAACAAGACCTTGACTGCTCTGCTGCAGAGAACAGTGTGAATTGCAAAATCCATTCAAAGCGAGCCAGAATAGGTTTATGAAAGGAAGCATGTTACAGGCTGTCTTTCACATTTTGCTTTATAAAGGGGTAAAATTCTTTGCAGATGGAAAAAATTTGCATGCCTTAATTAATTTTTGTTGTGTTCTAAAAAGGAGTCTGCTCAGGTAGAATCCTGTGTAATTTTAAAACTCCAGATGATTGGAGATCATTTGAGATTGTGTATACAGTATCAATACATAGGGTTAATGCATGAAATTACCATCTGGGTGGAATTTTATGACTGCTGGAAAGCAGCTGCTATTTTCAATTTGATGAACCTTTTTTCCCTTCCCAATTTGACCCTGGAGCCAATACAAAGTGTGAAGATTGGGATAAGAGGTTAGGTTCTAGGCTTATCATAAGTCAGAATTATCTGAATTTGATAAGGTTTTGCACTGAATATTGCAGTAGCCACTGCTTACATGAGCTGCTGATCGATTCCAATTTGCAATGATTTTTGAGCTTCAGAAAGCTGCTCACAGAATTTACTTGTGTTTAATGGCTAAGCACACAGGCAAATTTTAAGTCATAAAAAGTCTACCAAAAACTCAAACAAAAAGCTTATTTTCAGACCGTTAAAATGTAAAAATCATG
>JANTCA010072844.1:0-15329 GCA_024741275.1 Chironex yamaguchii
CAACGTGCTGTGCCACAAGATTTCAAGGATGGAATTATTGTGCCTGTCTACAAGAAGGGCAGTAAGCAAGATTGCGCTAACTACCGTGGCATAATGCTGCTGTCGATTACAGGCAAGGTGTTGACCATCATACTTAGAAAACGCCTTGAATGCCTGTACGAGTCTGCCATCAGAGACAAGCAGGCTGGGTTTCGAACGGGAAGGGGATGTGTTGATCAGATATTCACCCTCTGCCGTTGTTTAAAACGCCCGCCTACAATACAGGCAACCAACTGTCGCATGTTTCATCGACTTTGCCGCAGCCTTTGACAGTGTCCACAGAGAATCAATGTGGAACGTATTGAGGAAATGCGCTGTCCCACCCTTGATCGTAGACATTATGTACAGTATGTACAGTAGGGCAAATTCTTGCATCTGGACCAAAAACGGATGCTCTGTCCCATTCCCAATATCCACCGGGGTTAGGCAAGGATGTGTCCTGTCCCCCTTGCTAAACTGGATACTAACCAAATCGTTTTCTCCTACTGATGGTGTCAACTGCAGTCAGATGGATTGGGTCCAAGAACTCTCATATGCCGATGATATTGTAATCCTGCAACCCGACTCTGCATCATGTCAAGATCTTTTAGATCGGATCAGCAAACAAGCAGAAATGCTGGGTCTCAAGATCAAACCTACCAAAACCAAGGTGATTTACTTCCACTTAAATCAACCGCCAAATCTAACTGTCTACGGCCAGCTGATTGAGGTGACCGAGTTCTTAACCTATCTTGGATCTGGTGTCTCCTCTAGGCACACTTCAGCCAAGGATGAAATATCCGCCCGCATCGGAAAAGACTCAGGAACATTTAATCAACTAAAGCAGAGAATTTTCAAACGGTAAGATTTATCAATAGGTCTGAAAATGAAGATCTTCAATGCCTCTGTTCTATCCGTCCTACTGTACGGCTCAGAGACTTGGACAGTGACAAAATCAGATCTGATGTCTCTGGAAACTTTCCAGATGTATGCACTACGGGTGATCCTTGGTGTCTCCCGCCTGGAACGCCTGCAAAATACCCATATCCGGGAAGTCTGCTGCCGCCAACTGACTGTCGAAAATGCCATTCGCCTTCGAAGACTCTGCTGGTTGGGACACGTTGCCTGTATGCCGACAGAACGTCTATGTGGATCACTCTGGCATAACCCAAAACCTAGTGACTGGCGCTGTATGCGCAATGCTCCAAAATGTACCTGGGATAGTATTACCCAAAAAGACCTCAGTTTCCTGAAGAGCACCTAAGGTTCAGTTGCATGGCACAACAACAGCAATGCCATCATACAAGATCTCGCATCCGACAGGGTTCAATGGCGAAGAATCATGCGGGGGCAGGCCACAGCGGACGTCACATGATGTCAAGCTCTCGTGCCTTAAGTGCAAGTGCAAGTGCAGTACAAAACATGTGTGAAGTATGTGCAAAGATGAGTCCACACAATAAAAAATCTTGTCTTCTCCCTGATCAGAATAAGATCCAGCTGCAAGAGTTAGTTGGAACCATTATACCTGCATTGAACAAACAGCAAGACTTATTTTGACCATGCTGGATAATGGAACACAGCTTTTCCTTGTGGTCCCATCTATCAACATTCCACCAAAAGTCTTGCATTTTGGCAATGGTAGACAATTTATCTCTGCTGTTTTCATCGAGCTGTTAGCATCTCATGGAATCACTGCCAATAACCCTGAAGTTGAATATTGACAATGAAATGGTATGCTAGAATATATCATTCAAACTGTGAAGGACCGATTGCAAACAATTGCCCTTGAAAGCTCAAGTTCAATTCATAGCCTCACACAAGCTGCTTACAACATTAACAGGCACATAAACGCTAGCGGGTTTTCTGCATTTCTGCTTATGTAAGGATTTTAACAGAAGGTCACGAGAGACTGGGATAGCACTATACCCAAAATCCTTGTTCACTTGCCTGACAACAACTTATTCAAAAATATTTTTCCCTTTGTCTAGTCTCTGCCTGCAGTTTTGTCTAAAAATAAACCTGAGATTGTCAGAACAGCTGGTCTAAACGATTGGTGGAGGCAATTATTCATGAGTCTGGAATAGAAGGGGGTGGTAATAAGTGGGTAGTGGTGATATAAAGAAAGTCTCACATTAAATACCTGGGGCTTGTAATAATCATGGGGGTCATCATATGGAGTCAAGTTGCAATAAACACGTGACTAATGGAACAAATACTTCACACAACAAAAACTACAAGCTTTCCGACATTGCAACAATGTTTCCATTGTCCTCGTTCATTACAACACCCATATCAGCACCTCCTATCACCACACATTCAATGCTTCTTGCAGTAATCACTCGCTTTTTGATGGAAAACAAGGAGGAAAAGTAGTGCAATAAAAGAGGCAGGTAATATATATTCAATATTCCATTTACTCTTTCCCTGTCCTTAGGAAATTAACTTAAGGGGATTGCAATAAGAATGCTCTGGCAAAGATTTTTTGAAAAAAAACTATTCTGGGCTCTAGAGTACAATTTTATGACCCCAAAGAGATTTTTAAATAGCCATGGACTTCTAAAGGTTCTTCAGCGGAGATAATGTAAGTAACAGAATTATCACTACAAATGATGAACTGAACAAGTCAAAATGAACAATTACAAAAACAATAAGGTCCATTTGATGCATTTTAAGATTCCCTCAAAGCCATAGACGATGGCCATTTTAGCCACTTTACTTTGAGGCAGTTGAAAATCTTATCCTATGGAGCTGAATTTTTTTCTTGAGCTTTTAAGACCAGCAATCCTATTTGATGGGGTTGTTTGTTTAAAAACTTTTCAAATTGAGAAGAACCCTAATAAGAAAAGACCTAAAAGAATGGAAAGAAAGTAATGAACTAGCTATATACAGGGTATCTTGAGAAAGTCAGGCACAAGAACCTGGAGGAACCATGGAAGCATGGAAAATGTAAGAAAAATGCCCATCCTTGATTAAACATCCACACACTTTGACTTACTCTCAACTCCTGACTGGAACAAAAAGTCAAACCTACGTCAAGGTTGCCATATTAACTTTACAATATGGATAATGATAAAAAAGTCAGAGAAATTTCAATGTTAAAAAGTATAATTTTTGCAAAGTTTCCCAAAATTGCACAACTGTTCACAACAGTATAACCTATCTACAACTATTCCACATTCTAGAGATTATTATTATCACATATGTTAAAGTTTTCCAGTAAACCATTTACTAAACTTAATTTATCTGATGCCTGCTTGCAAATTTGATTAGCTTTTGAAGTTACATTCTTTTGTGTTTTCTATAAGCATGCATGTAGTTATGACATTACACTCTTCATTTAAAGCTCGGGTTATTCCTATTATCCCTGTTTCACTGAATAATCCCTACTAATCAGTACCGTATTCCCCACTACAGGAGATTGATGCTTATACATACTTAAGGGGTAGTACCATGGTGTGTGCTGATTGTTGAAATTCTAATCTGTTGGAACATTAGAAGTCCTGGTATTCAGAGCCAGGCTTTATCCTCTGTAGCTAGCGCAAATCAAGGCAATAATCAATAAAAAATAAGTGACAAAAGTTCTGTTAACATCCAGCTATCAAAACAACTTCCTCGTTGAAGGATAGGCGATGTCATACAACAGTAATTGACAGAACAACGAAGTTAATCAACAGCAAAAGAAGATATGTAGTCTTACAGTAATCCCCAGGAAATGCAATACGTAGTCTAAAACAGAATAGATTTAACACTCACATCAACACTAATTAACTGGTGTTAATAATACTACACTAAAACAAAACCTAAACAAACAAGAATAATACAACAGCAAATACTCCAAAAAAGTGCATTAACAATATTATTGCTGTTGTGTACTTTAGTAAGTAAAGAGTGAAGGGTACTTTGTGAAGTTAAATATGGCACAATAACTGACCATATTCCAACACTGATAGGCTCTGGCCTACATGACACCACAGCAAATTTCAGTTACCTAAATAGTGACAGTCCATCAGAGAGCCATTTTCATGCAAAAGGACCTAAAGAGGAGTGTCCTCTCAGAAAGAATCCATGAAAGCAGAGAAATAATGTAACATGTACTTTTACATTGACTGGCTCAATGAAACTGAACTGAATTTAGAACTTAATGGAATTTGTGTTTATACAGTTTTCACTAGCATTGACAAGAAGTGAGTTGTTAGACATCTTTGTGGTATAACTTTGGACTACTTGAAGATCTGTATTGTTATTACAAGGGTAAGGTAGCCTGATTACTATTACCTGTCTATACCACCAACCACGATTGTTCTTTTATCTACCTCTATTGGTTTTGCTACCCATGGTAGGAGAATATACTTTAACTATATTTTGATACCTGGGTTCAACAGACTTCAAAGATCATTAGTGTACTACTCAGCCAGAAATAAGTTAGCAATGACTTAGGAGCCATTTGCTATACCTAATATTTCTTAATGGAATAGCTGGGTTCAGGTGTTCTTGTATGTAATTTGTTATCAACTGTATGCTATTCTAAGGGCCCAGGCACACTTGTATAAAAATCTAATGAGATTTTCTTCATCAACAGACAATCTGGATTTTCTACTTTGACAAAGATAAGTGACAATAATGTCAGGCTTCAGTTTTCATGAGTTTGTCTTGCTCCAAGGCAGGGTCACAGAACCTTTAAGGGATTAGCAGAAACTTGACAATTCCAACAAGATTAAATTTTGCTGGGCACATTAGACTGCTTACATAGCAGCCTAACACTCTATACACATAAAAGAGATTAAGTCTACCAAATTGATGGAACAGACTTTATTTTCTGCTCAGATGGTCCTGGGACCAAGTACCTCAGACATTCACATCTCCAATCTGGTGGAGCTCACCAATGGACTTCAATCTGAAGGAAACCCCATCAGTAAATCGTTACTTTGAAAGCTATGAGGGAAAACTGGACCTTAGGAGACACACTGGAATTGTCCCTTAAAAGACTGGCAGTATTTTAATTACTAAGAAAGACGAAATTAATCAAATTCAAATTGGTAACCAGCATCTGCTTAACAAGGAAGTACAAAAGGTTATTGATTGCTGTGACAAGTGTGTGGTTTTTTCGATACTTTATTTTGACCTTTTAGATGGCTAAAGATTTGCTGCAAACTTGCAAGTAAGGGATTGGTAGTTAAAATAATAGACAAGCCTACTTAGGCATATTGGGTAATCAAGGTAACTAAAGACATTTTGTGTACCCAAACAGACTATATTTTCCATTTTATCACCTTCTGAAGCCAAATATGGAGACTCTTACCAAATAATTTTATAAAAGCTATTTTAGCACATAGAAAGAAAACTTCAAAGAAGAGCAAGGACATTATGACTTCAAGACTTTTAAGACTTCTTAACAACTTAAAGGTGTGTCCTTAAAATTCATGCAAACTACTAAGTTACTTGTAAGGAGGCAAGTTCATCTTATCCTTGTTTACATGACTAACAGCAGAAAGGTATGTCCCTAAAATTTATCCAAGCTATTAAGATAACTGTAAGGAGACAAGTTCATCTTATGCTTGTTTACACGACCAATAATATAAAGATTAAACATAGTAGATACATGTAGACACAGGGAAGATAACTGTCACAGTAAAATTCAAGCAAAAATATTAATATGGACTTGTTTATTTGGTCAAATCTGCAGCTATTATGTTTGTTTGTACCTGGCATATTGGCACGTTTTTATATCTGATTCATTTTCATAAAACATTTGACAGATACCATGTGAACATAGTAACTTATGGAGAAGAGATGTTGTATGAAGTTAAGTCAGTTACTTCACCTCCCAAGTGAAAAGTGTATAACACATATTGATGGAAGACAATAGGAATTTAGTTTGTCATGCTTTAGACATGTTACAGTTGATAATGCACCCAGCCACTAATTTTTCATCTCTTTCAGCAGACAAAAAATTGATTGAGTGATAACTTATTATTTACTCTCAGTAATAAGTGTACGTTCACAAAATTTTCAGTCAATTTAAAACATTACAGTGGGAAAATTGTCAATTGTACACATCTACGCTCAAACTTAAGAATGCAACAAATCAAGTACAGGCTATCACTGAAAACATAAATGTATAGTTAAAAAGTTTCCTAACACCACATTTTTAAAAACTGTCTTATGAAATGCCCAGGTTATCTTAAACTTCCTTGTATTGGGAATGTTTGCTTATGTTTTGAAAACCAAATTAAGGTGTGTATTGGGTTTTACTGCCATAAGTCCACATATCGTCTATGGTACATGTAAGATTTTGCCATCAACTCAAAAGGATGTGCTGCACACCACACACCATAGTACGATAGTATGGTGCAAGAATTTTCATGCCAGTGTGAACCAAGTATGTAGGTCAGACTTCCCAAAGGTCAATTGACCAAATCAAGCAGTATGTACCAGGACACATCCGCACAGATTTGACTAGCATTCACCAGCAACTCCTGTGACTTTGTAAATCCTGCGCTATGCCTGAGGAATGTGACTCTGCTATAGGACAGCATCTTCTAAATAGCCCCTGTGCCCAGCTGCATAGCGACAACCTTTTTTCAGTTATTGCTAAAGCAAGGTCAAAATTTTATGTTGGTGTTCTGGAGGCGGTTATGTTAGGGAGCATAAACCTAGCCTGTGTCAACAGAAGGAATTTGTGGTTCCCCACTGATTATTCCACTAGTTCAATTTGATTGTTATCTTATCATTTTACGTTTTTTTCTTGCTCTTCCATTCCTTTGTACTCTCTCTCTCTTTCACTCAATAGTTCTCAAGCTCAATACTTTGTTCGTTGCTTTCTTGTTGGTCAATTTTCAATTCTACATTACACTACAAATTCTGCTTATAAAGTATCCATCTGCTTCCCTGTTAAGTGTACAGTACTCCTGTAATTTGATTAACAGGTATGACAGAATTTTAATATGTACTCGATAATGTTCAATGCCAAGTGACACAAACAATAAAACATCTCATAAATGCCATAAGCAGAGTCAAGTATTGTATCAAATATTGGATATTTACCTGACAACTTTGCAGTTACGTCATGTACAAAGTTGTTGGGCCACCTTCAGAAAACAATTTCTTTAATATAAATATGTGACTCACAGACTATGTTTCGAGCTTGATGTTCTTCAAATACGAAGTAATAACAGAAAACACAATCACTCAACACTGTAACGGAAGGGGGCGGGTGGGGTGCAAACGACATTACCGGCTTGGGGTTTAACAATATCCACAGTGACTCGATGAAAGAATAATCAAATATTAAGGTGTTTCAGTTTACGCCACTTACTATTCGTCGTCCGACAACTCCTGCTTTATGTGACGATGATACTGAACTTTGACCAGACACTAACCCCTGGGAGATACGCCCTGATATTTCAGTCACATCTTGAAGAGTAAGTGCTCTACTATTTCTCCTCAGCAGAGCCTGGAGCAAAATCAACGCTGACCTTGATGACGACTTCGAGTTCTTACTCGACGCGACTCGAACAATGCCTGCTGTCACATTTTCGACGAATGTTGGGGAAACAAGGAGGGCAAGACACTGCTCCAGAAAAATTGGGGAGTGGCAATCCTTAGCTGCTGCTCCAAGTTCATCAATGTAAGAATCAATCCTTGTTGGTGATATGGGTGGCATCTCTTTGCTAATGTGCAATGCCAAAGTTATCTCTTTCAATTTATGACCAGGGGCTGCCTTTATCCCAAAACTCACATCAGGTTCCCTCTCAGGTTTGATGATTCGGACAAGTATTTTTAATAGGGATTTCCATGTATCAGCCAACTTCCGATATCTTTTTGAAGTAAAAATGATTTGGTAAATTTGTCGTAAAAAGTAAATAGTCACCTCTGTAGTATCCGCTTTTAAAAGCATCTTTTCTTCGAGTAACGCACAAATTCGAATTAGCTCATCATCCGACGATGCACGTGCATCTGCAAATATCCTTTCAAACTCCATTTTAATGGGCAAAAAAAGCTACAAAAGATATACCGAAATGCTGCACTGGAACCATATCAGATTTAAATCTAACCTAATAGTTTCTGTTCGACAACCATAGCCAGTCACATGCTCTAAGCACAGATGTGTTGACCTCTGCGATTTGAAATTCCAGCCTCGTTTTCGTGTTGGTGAAGAAGCTCGAAGACCACGGTGCTGGGGCTCGCACCACAGGCCACTCACTGATTTCAAAAGATCAGTCGTCTGAACTTACCAGCAACTGTAACATTACTAAACCAAGACAAACTGAATTTCTATTGTATTCGGACGACAGGTTTTAGGCTACTATGTAAGCAGTCCAGCGTGTCCAGCAAACTGACTCTTGCTGGAATTGTCACGTTTCGGCTAATCTCTCGAATTTTCCGTCGTCGTGGCTTGGAGCATGGTAAACTCATGAATACGAAAACCCGACTCAGTTATCACTTTTCTTTGTCAAAGTGTTAAAATTCTCTCGAGTGTCAGGTTGTATCATAAGTAAAACATTTTGCTACAAAATATCAAACATTTTATAACTCTTTAATAACATTTTTGTTAAAATCTTTCACATCCAATCGCTTTTTGTTACTGCTTTCAGTAGTCCTTAAAAGTCAATCTTAACGAGAACTTTGATGATAGAGCTGTAGTCGACAATTATCTAAGAACATGTCACTTTTGAATGTTTTAACTGAACCATGCTCCATAAAATCAAGGAAATATTTATACTTTGAATTTCTCAAAGACAGAAATAAGACAAGCTTGTCAATAAGAATAGCTGGGATTTTATAGGTAGTGAAACTAAAGGCCTATCTTGTCATATATTGTTGTCTTTTGTTAACCTCTTCTAAACCTCAAAGAAAATTGGCGATGATGGCGTCAAGACTTCAGTCTATTTCTCACGGCTACGCTAAGTGAAACCAAGCCTGATAGGGTCAAATCCTCAATTCTCCTGACATGCCAATGCAGGAGCAAGGGAAGTATGCTCAACTTTTTCTTTCGATTCTGTCACTGAGCAACCGAACTACGCCACAATCTCGGACAAGTTCAACCAGTACTTTTCGACACAAAAAATGTGACCTTTTCTCGCTATAAATTTTTTACTTACCGACAGACAGAAGGGGAACTCTTCGACGACTTTGTGACAAAGCTAAAAAGTCTAAGCAATGATTGTGAGTTTAGTTCGTTAAAAGACTCCTTGATAAAGGACCTGATTATCTGCGCCACAAGGGACAATAAGCTCCGGGAACATCTTCTGCAGCAAACTGACCTAGCACTGGACAAGGCTGTACAACTAGGCCAAACCTTAGAAGAGACAAAACGACATGCCGCAGAGCTCAACTCCACCAACATGCCTACATCTGTAGATGGAATTTCTCGAAATGGTATGCACAAACCGAATTCGTCATCATTAATCAGCCATTGCAAGTTTTGTGGCAACTCCCTTAAGCAAGGCAACTGCCCTGCCTATGGTAAAACGTGTAATTCTTGCCACGAAAAAAACACTTCGCCATCAAATGTCCAAAGAAATCAATGCGTCCAAAGAAATCAAAGAAGGTAAGACACCTTAAGTACTTGTCTCAATCTGACTCCAACTCTGATGAACAGTCTGAACAGCATGGTATATCAATATATGCTAATGCTATTGACTCTTATACTGAATCGAAATCACCGACTATTTTAAAGGTGATCTCTAATAGTTCAAATTATATTGAATGGACCGTTGAAATTAAAACTAATGGCACTCGAGTCCAATACAAGTTAGACACTGGATCACAAGTAAATGTGTTACCACAATATATTTTTGCTAAGCTTAAGGCTAGATCCGAATTATCGGCGTGTAAGTCTCAACTCAAGGCGTACAATGGTACTTGTATTTATACCAAAGGTGAAAGCGTGCTAAATCTCTCTCATAAAGGTAGTTTAATACCACGTCTTTCGTTTTTGTTGCCGATAATCTTCCCGCTATTTTAGGTTTACAGTCCCGCGAATCTCTAGGGTCAATTGAACGTGTGTCTTTATTCAATACTTACTCATCACTTATTGACGAGTTTAAGGAATGCTTTGCCGATCTAGGATGTTTGCCGACTAAGTTTCATTTAGATGTTGTACTCTCTCTCTTACTATTCTCCGCCCATTCATAACAATATCTCTTATCGTGGAACCTAATGTAGCCGGACATGATAAGTCAGTTTCTTTCGACTTTCTTTGTGATGTCTTGTGCGATAAATTGTGCTCGTATGGGAATTGGTTTTTCTATCCCCAACATTGTTAAAATTTAAAGTCACTAGAAAATTGCCATGCTGCCAATGTCCTCATAACCTTGACAACTATGTTTTGCTTATAAGGGGGTGCCATTTCCCTGCCGTCCCTTCCCTGAGGAAGAAAGCCAGCCCGCTACTGGTTACTTGGCATTGGTGAGCTCTTACATTACTAATAATTCACATGTAAACCATTCTACTGTAATGTCTTGGCACTGTGTCTCGGTCATCTTCGGCTCTGTCATGTTGGCATAAAGACGAGGACGACCAGTTCAACAATCTCGATGTCCAGAATCATGACCAAACCATATTTCAAAGATAATAGATGAGAAAGATGTTTGGATATTCACTTCTGTAACTTGTATTTGTCCATTTAAAAGGAGTCCCCTTGAAAACATGCTTCATGAACTTAACGTATTTATTATGCTAAGTCTTCTCATGAAAACCTTCACAAAAGCTGATGTCGCTTTGCGGACTCGCAAAAATTGTGGATTGTTGTGAAGAGTTAGATAGAACTAACAGATTTTGTCCACTTCTACATGCTCTTTTGCGACAAAATCAACTCTTAACTTACAGACATGCTGTCCCGACTCAAGTGTCTGACATGAAACTAGGCTAGACTAATTTACGTCACAACCAGGCTTTTGGAACGCGCATTGTACAACCTAGTCAGTTCAAATTAACCAAGGTTATGTTAATAACTAATGACTAGGATGTCATTAGTAAACCAACTGACAGATAAGCTAAAATCCTTATAGGGAGAGGTTACTAACACTTTACCTGGTACAGCTCAGGTCTTTACAACCTAACCACTTACACATATCTAGAAATTTACTACACTAATAACGTGAACGAAAACTAGTCAAAATAAAGTCTCATTTTACTAGTCTCGTGCTAGTAATTACAACTTAGTTTAAAGAAGCACGTAATTATTATAAGTCATCCTGTCTATACATAGTGCATTTATGCAGCTTATCAAAGTTGATAAAAATACACGATGTCGATTTTGGAGACAAAGGGTTGGAATATGAACTGAGATACAACCTGATGCCCGCTTCTATTTCTTCTCCAACCCTGTTGGAACCAAAACACTGTGACAGTGTCACTAAAATCGAGAAATTGTTTCTGTTGATCTCAGTATTTTAGATGGCTATGATGTCGTGTTGACCAACTAAATCATAATTGCATTTTGCAAAGCGGATAGTGATCTTGTATTGCAGGCCTGTCAAGTGTCCCGGATCGTGTGGGATTTGCACGCATTTTCTTTTCAAATCCGCATTCCCGTACGCAAGCTCTAAAAGAAGTCAGTTGTCCCGCATTTTTTCATTTTTTGACTGTTCGAGTATGAGATATTAATCAGAATAAGGTTGTCACTAAGTTCCTAGATATATGCCTCAGTCAATCATGAACAGCTGTTGCAATATTTTCCTCCATTAATGATGCTTTTATCAGAAATGGTGTTTCTTAAGAGCATTGTGTATCTCTTGGAGTTGACAACACTTCTGTTAATGTTGGAAAGCACAATTCACTTACTGTGGAAGCAAGAAAAATGAACAACACCATTATACTGATGGGTTGTCCATGTCATATGGCACATAACACTGCAAGAGAAGGTGAGAGAGAATTTGAAAAATATGTAGACTTCAATGTGGAACAACTGCTTGTTGACATTTACTTCCACTTTGATTATTCTTCAAAGAGAAAAAATATCTTGTAGAATTTTGTGAGTAATGTAGTCAGGAGTATGACAAAATTCTAAAGTTCTTGAGTGTTTGCTGGCTGGGTCTTTCCACCTTTTTGGAAAGGACATTGAAGATGTACCTTCCATTGCAAAGCTACTTCTTGTAACAAGAACCAGAAAAGAAGAATGAAAAACGAGCGATGCCAGAAAAATCAAGATTAAACAGGCTGATTGATGTATTCACCAACAAAATGACAGAAACTTGCTCTTTATTTCTGGATGCAGCTTTGCCAGTGTTGACTAGCCTAAACCTGATGTTTCAAAGAGCCGGTCCTGTAATTCGTTTAATGTTTGAAGCTCTTTTTGAATGTGCTGCTACCCTTTTGAACAGATTTGCTTTGCCCACAGTTGTGCAAGAATTTAAGAATGGCAAACTCGTGGAAATGCCAAAAAAAGACTTAAAAAAATTTCTTGATGATCCAGTTAACAATTTGCCTACTGATAAGCTATATGTAGGCTAACTGGCAAGTTAATAGACTACTTGATGATGGAGATATTGATAAGAATGATCATTCTCAATTTTTTTATGGCTGTTTGTGTTTTCATAAAAGAGCATTTATTTATACAATTGAAAACTTTCCCCTAAACAATGAACTCTTGAAACAAGCTCGATCTCTCAATTTCTTCAATCAAAAATGCAGTTTTGAAGATGTTTGTGCTCTTACAAACAAATTATCTTCTTATGTTTCCTTCTCGAAAAGCCAGATGAATGAAATGGAGCTAGAATTTCTGTTACTGCAAACAATAAGTCTAGATGATTTTGAAGACCATGTTAAAGAAGAGGCAGCAATAAGAACTGACCACATTGGTGAAGCTGTTACATACAGAATTGATATTCTCTGGTACTATTTAAACGAATAAAAATTACCTGGGACACAAAAGCGTAAGTTTGGTCAATTATTCAAGTTAGCCCAAGTTATAGTAGTTATCCTTACCATAGTGCATAGCAATGCAGAAGAGGAGTCATTATTTTCCAGAGTGAAAAAAAATATGACTCCTCAGAGAGCAAGCTTGTCTTTAGATGGCACCTAGCATCATTGCCTTTCAGCTTAACAGGGCACCAGGAGAACCATGCTATAAATGCAAGCCCTCAGATCAAGTTCTAAAGCGAAGTAAAGAAGTGACTTCAACATATGTTATGAAATAGTTCAAATTTGTTTTGTTGTGGTTTTAATCTTGGATGTGGATCTACCTTGTACTTAGATGATAGGAAAGCAGGTTATGCTACAGGAGTCAATAATTTGTGTTTAGCCAGAATCAGCCTTGTGCTTTTATTTATTTTGTAAGTGTACGTATGTTTGTCTCTCATCTCAATTTCCAAAACTTGACAGCCCTGGTAGTGGCAGTCATAAACAATGTGCACTATGTAGGAAGAAACGTGTGCCCCTACAAAAAGACGATTACCACCCCTTTTGGTCTACAAAGATTGCCTTTTTCCCTCATGCGACAAAATACGAGGTGTACAAGAAATCAAACGCAAGGAGGTCTGGGACCAAACCAAGATAAGAGAACCAATTGGAGTGTAAACAAAGAGCGAAAGTGAGACAAAGATTTATTCTCTAAGACAAGGGAGGAAATAGGGAGTAAGTTATAAAAAAGACATTAAAATGCAAACACTGAATTGACACATAAAAGCTTATGTAGTTGTCAATGGATGCCAAAGTCACAGTTGTAAAAGGTCCCTAAAATCAATAAGTCGTTTAACGGTAGTGAGTCTGTAGTTGTGATCTTCAGTGTTATGTTTGACAATAGTACACTTGAAAAAGGATATCTCTTTATAAAACCAGGGCGTTTGTCTAACATCCAAAGGGCGAAGTTAATATCAAATTCAAAGATCATTGGTTGCCTTTCCCCTTCTCTATGATGGCTGCCGGACTCCAAGCATAAATTTTGAGCTTTGCCGATGTTGTACACAACGCTATCTTGTACTACAGATGTCTATGGCAACTATACTTCTCACAGCTTAACAAGAGCACATCCATATTTTTTGACTGCCTGTTTTACTTGTCCAAAAAGACATGACAAAATTTTGAGTCAAAGTTAAATTCCTTCCCACCAATTTTGGTGTATAGGGTGGTACCCATCTCTGGTTCCTTAACCTTTGGACCATACAGCTGTGTATGCACAGTAAATGCAACAGTAGGGAGCTGCCCCACTAGTAGAACCATGTGTTTTACTTCCATAATCTATAGCATTAGTGCTGAGTGCTAAGTTCAGAAGCATTACATACCATTTTAAGTCTTTGGTATGACCTGGTTGTGGATTTGAACCCACAATCTTCCATATTCAAAACAAGCACTTTACCACTAAACCTCTGCTGTGATACAACGTCTTCGAGGTTGTTTGATTTTTCTGCAAATTTACTTTTGATACACAATAACAGCATTCAAATAAATCATAAGACGAGAACGATGAAAGCAAACCGTGGTGAGCACAACATGAAAAAACTCTGCCAAACCATTTACTTCATATCCGTGCTGAACAAAAAGTGACAACACAGACAACACAAATGGCCTCAGGCAATCCAGAATTTGAAACAGGAAGTTGTAATACATTCATTTTTCGGCAGGTTCATTGAGCAGGAAAATCAAGAACACTTGCACTGTAATGCAATTTTAACAGACCCTCCAGTTCTGGTCTATCTGCAAACGGTACATTTTTCCTGAGTAAGAACAGTCAAACTTAGATTGCAAAAAAATTAAAAACAATTTAAGAACAACCTTCATGCTGTTGGTCAAGCTACAAAAGCTTGTTTTGGTAGAAAACCTAACCGCAACACACAAATATTTCTTAGGGGTGGAGTCAAATTCAGGAAGTCCAAAGGGGGTCTTGTTCCAAGGCCCTTATCTACAGACCTGATAGAAAGAACACTGTCAACCCAAACACAACAATTGAACAGGGGTGAGAGGTGTTGATTTAACATAATAGGATCTCTATTAGATCTCATATATTTAAAAGCTGCTCCCCGTTGCCAGCTCTATATACCATGCATCAATACTAAGTAAAAATTTTCTTTATTGAAATACAATGGAACCCGCCTTACAGCATCCTTGTTATTATGGCCACATATATTTGACCTGGAAATACCGCCATAGATAGTCTGATAAAACCCTCACTAATCCAGCCTCCCATTAATACGGCCAACAGCCACATTTTTCAATAACAAACAGCAAGGGTTTTTATAACTCCATCCTGAAAATACTGACATTTGTCTTTAGTCAAACTGTAGTAAAATTTGAACAATCTTTTTGTGGTACAAAACTTGAAAATTTGCGACATTGCGCTAAAATCATACTTAAAAGCTTTTTTCGTCTGA
>JANTCA010072855.1:0-15329 GCA_024741275.1 Chironex yamaguchii
GCCTTCATCAGTGTCAGATATTTGTTATACCTCAACATATCTATATATATATATATATATATATATATAACTATATATATAGCTATATATATATATTTATTCACATGTGTATGTATGTATATGTATATCTATATACATATATATACGTATATGCATATATGTATATATACATGTATATACATAAATTTGTCAAGAGTGGAGCATTACCACAATAGCTGCAACAAGTGGGAGGTGACCTGCTCGAACTGGTAACCCTCAGACTCAAATGCCAACACTCAAACCACCGTGCCATCACGACACAAAGATTTGGTGAAGAACTTTCAAAGTCCTTGGTATTACGAGACGAAACCCAGCGGTTGTTAAGGGGAAATTCATTAATTTTTTCTGTGTTTCGGCTTAAGTCTTCATCAGTGTCAGATATATGTAGTATCAGATATGTATATATATACAGGATGTACATTAAGGAACATGAAGAAAGTAACAGCTATGATAGCTTTGATAAAACCTAGTTACAATGATATTTACAATGATAAAACATAATTATAATGATCGTTCAAAAGTTCAAAAGAAATCACAAGTAAAATATCTGTTTAATAGTTCCTCATATTGGTTAAAAGATTCAGTTTTTCTAACATTTATTGGTAGCACATTGTCCAGGTTTGTCCCCATAAAATGACTTCCTAGCATTTTCTGTTTTGATGCCTGGGATCCTCATCAGACATTCTCTATTTCTTGTTTTGTCTTGTGCTGTTGTAACTCAAAATAGCCTTGAAAGTTCTCACGAATATCATTGTCTAAGCATTTACGCACAAGTTAGCACGTCCTAGTCCTTTTGGCATGCCAAGTGATAAAATAGATGTGGAACTTTTCGGGTTTCTATATGATTACTTTTAAACAGCGATGATGAAGTGACAAGAGTCTCTTTGCTTCAGCTGAAGTCAACTTGAGTCGCAGTACTCCGCAGTAAGTAAAGGTCGGCAGAATCTTTGAGTCATACACTGCTTTTGCGGAGGTCACACTTAGAGAATCCCTTTGCTAATAATTGTAATCTGGACAATGCTCGTTTGAAACATTTCTCAATTTGGGTGTTCAGCTTTAAGGTACTATCTATTTCAATACAAAGATATTTGTATTGCTTGGTGTTTAGTATTTAAGAGCCTCGGTACATTACATCAAATATCTCACTCTGTTTTGCAATCCTTTGCGAAGTTCCAAAAAGAGGAGATTCCGTCTTGCCATTTTTCAAATTAATTATCAATCCATTTTCATCAAAACAATCAGGGATGGACTCCGTATGTTTTGAGAGCTTGGCTTTAATGACTTTCAAATCTTTATCAGCAACGTAGATCACTGTGTCATCAGCGTATTTGACTATCCTGGCGCTCTCAGCTACATCAGTGACATCATTGAAGAATTGAATAAATAGGAACGGACACAAGATGGAGCCTTGAGGGACTCCTGTTTGGATGACCGCAGTCTTTTATGAGGATGTATAGGTTATGTAAAAATAAGTAATTAGAAGTAAAACATTTGTTAATGTCACTTTTTAGCTATGATTGGGGGACGTCGTACTATTGCAAGTAGATTTTCATAACAACAAGCCAACAATCTAGCAAGACACAGTGAACTTTGTGCTTCATGGATAATGCAATGTGTAAAGACGGAATTGTTTGGCCATTACTAAGTATAAGACGATCAGGACGCTATTAAGCGAACAGTAGCCGGATTTTTTGCAACAGATTGTTCCAACTCGAGCTTGTATCTTGCAGTGTTAAGTAGCAAAGGAAAGTGAATTTGAAAGCAAACAAGTGACTGGACATCGACTAGCATAAAACCATGAGAATGTCATTCACTTGCAGTAAAACCACGTGTACAGCCATTCAATCCGCAGTTTCTTGTCGTAAAATGTGTTGTGTCTTGTAGAGTAATTTCCTTAGAATCTTAACCAAGAAATTTGTCCTTCCTTCTTAATCTATCCCGAACCTATGAATATCTCGGAATTGTTTTGCACAAAATTCCTAGTCAAAGTATTATCTCGATATTGTTACGAGCTCTCAGCGTAGTTCATACCTTGGATTTTGATCAATTGTTAATTTGGAGGAAGGAATATTAAGCTCCTTTACACGATTAGCCGAGATTTCTTCTCTTAAGCCTGTTTAATGTTTAGTGGGTCGTTCCTTTTAGTGATTTGAAGAGTTTGGATTGATAAAAATGGTTTAATAAAAATACCGTCTCAGGCAATATCATGCGATCATGACAGTCGAATTTAGAACTGGATAAAGGCTAGTATCACCAAATAAGGCATTTATCCTTAGCCTCTAAACGGTGGTAAATACATTGATGTGCGGTGATTGTATGAAATCCTCGCAAGGTAAAGTTTATGTACTTCATGGTTTTATTTTCTTTTTGTGATCAGTAATACTGTGGCTTTCGCCTGAAATTGTTGAAATTTGAAAGAAAAGTTTTTCAATAAAAATATTTAGACTGAAAGTGCCTTCCTAACATTGTGAGAGGGATTCAAAGCACCAGGGACAGAACTATGATTGAGCAGAAGAACTACACTCTAAATTAAAGTACACGTTAGGTAAGCTTCATTAGACTTGAATCCTTGTTGATTTCTATGTCATGCTATATTCAATTTTTTAAGCCTACCACCTTGCTTATGGAAATATTCTCTGATCCACGATCTCCTCTTTGAATCCATAGATTGTAATTACATTCGTGTTATTTCAGAAACAGTTTATATTCATCTAGGAGAAACACGTCAAAAGAAAACACACGAGGAATTTAGGCATAAAAATTTTACGCATTGTTAACTTTTGTTACGCAGTTTGTACGCTATTAATTAAAGCGGCAATAAATTTAAGTTTTAGAAAGAAAAAATGTTAATGTATACTTTAAAAACTCGAAAAAAAAATCACAGACAAAGCAAATAAGCACTTTAGCATGAAACTATAAAACAACGTATTTGAACTGATTAAAAATGTATTTTGGTCAAGGTTGAATGAAATTTTGGTGTCCTTGTTCGTGTCCTTCAACTTTACCATGTTCTCGTGAGTTGTAAATTAAAGATAGTTTCAAAAATACTGGTTCTTTTCCTTTCACTTGCTTTGGTCGATGTACTCTTTGGCAGCACATCGTAATACACAAAAACATAGCTATGTGTGTTCTGTAACAAGGAATAAACAAAACATTCAAAGGACGCATTAGAGGTATTTGACAGTAAAACTTGTGCATAGTTGAACTTTTCAGCCAGTACATGCTTTGTCAAATCTAGAAAAAGAAAGCTGATAATGGAAATAATGGAAAATCAAACAATGGAAAACTAAATGGAAAGTAACGAGTTATTTTCTCATATAATTATTTTTTTCCTTTTTTCGTTGTTCTTTATCTTTTAAACACATAATTGCTTTCTCAATAAATCAGCAAACTATCTCTTCCTGCACATTTTTAGCATGCTTTGACAAAAATGAATATATATCACTAGCTAGTAATGTTTTCAGTCTCTTTTTAGTTCCATTTTTGCTACTGTCTATAGTAAGCAAGTGCTAGGGACGTAGACTAAGCCGTCATAAGAAAAGAAGGATTTATTTTTTTCATGAATTTTAAATATAATGTCTTATGGCATTATAGAGGTAAAAGTCATATTTCAAACCTTAGTGATTACACATTTAACAACATTAATAATCTTTTGCTTCTCCTGCCGTATTGTTATGAAGTTTTCATTATAATATTTTGCTGTAAAAACTCAAAGTCTAACCTGCAGATATTAAATTTGCACCTAGAAACTTTCCCAACATTTGTAATGTGGGAATACTTTTTAGCCTGGGAGAAGTACAAAGGGTAGTACAAAAAATATAGCAAAAACAAAGTATTGCCAATAATATCACTACTATAAGTTTACTGTGCATCAACAAAAATCCTTTTGATGGAGCTATAGCCACCTCATCCATGCCTATACCACCTTCTGGAGCAAAGGCCGCCGACAAGGTTCGTCCAAGCATCCCGGTCTTGAGCGATTCTCTCCTGGGGTTACAGTAGCTCTTATTCAATTTTAGAAAAAAGTTCTTAAATGATACGATGAATCTTGTCTTATTGGGATTTATTATTTCCTGTACAAGGTCATTTAATGTCGTTTTATTTCCTTTTAGTTAATGCCAAAAAAAAGTAATAATTGATTGTTATTTAGTCTGTGTATGAATCGTAGCAATTGTTTTCCTTTCGACCACTTTTTAAATTTGAACCTTCCTTGATTAAAAAAGGATTGCGTGTCTGCCCATCACCTGTCTTATGAGCCACTTACTTCTTATCTGTTCTTTGATTCCTTTCAATTAAAAATGATTTTAAATGATTAAGTATTAACTTTTTTTTACAGCAATGCAGCTGTCGTACAGCTCATGCACAACTACCCAGTTTTCACACATGTTGAATGAAGTACCTTGTAAGTACACTTGTATTCTTTAACAAAACTCAAAGTTGTAATCAGTGCTGTCACAGTCAAAGGCACTATCTGCCATCAGCATGATAAATATGATTATCACGCAACATCATCAAGATATTCAACTACTGAAGTCTTAGATAAGTCGGCAACAGTTAGATGTCAAGAGATTTTTGTAAGCAGATAGCGATGGAAAAGCAATAAATAAATTTAGGGGAGCAAGAGATCAATTTTTTGACATCATTTCTTTAACAGTGCTAGTGAAGTCCGATTATTGAACCTAGGTAGACCTTTCATTATCAAAATAATCACCCAGTTCACGGAAATATTCTCCCTATTGTGCAGCTGGGATTGGGATATTAGCGAGAAAAAGGCTTTAACTGAAAGCAAAAAGAGCTTTTAATGGCAGTTTTTATGTGAGATGTCACACATTTGTCGATTCTAATGACCATTGCAGCCCATTTGTTCCCAATCAAGAAGCGATTGAGAAGTAAATGGTTCTAGTATTCTTTCTGGCTGCTGATGGTTGCTGCATCATCATCAAACTTGAAGCAATGAACGTCTATAACGGATGAAGTATTATCCGAAAAATGTCCTAATTTTTCGCAGATAACGTGTTGTGTGTGTGTGTGTGTTGAACCACATGTTGAAGAAGTGTGGACTTATCTGGTCTGATCATCACCTCTTCTAATTTCAGGGTTGTTGGGTGCGGCTTGCTTAACAGCTCAGAGCAGAATTCTTTCATTTCATTACAAACCAATGCTTTTATTTTACTTGGGATGTGGCGGTCTCCGGAGCCATCAAGTTTAATCGTCAAACCAGTTGCTTTGAAAGCATCACTGACATCAATTTTCACAATGCTTTCCTCGAATGCTGCCTTGCACATCTTCATTATCTCATCTCTGCTCTCGGATTTTCTCTCAATTTATCTATCATAAGCGCTGCGTCCTTCTTATGGTAAGATGCTTTAAAGAGTGATGCAGGTCAGTGCCATTGACCTGCAAGTCCCCTGTAATGCCTCCTGGCAAAACCACCGGAAAATAGCCTCTTTGGCTAATGACTGCTTCGCTGTGGGAACTAAATGTGCAGACTAATCATCCAATGTAACGATTTTACGTTTTTGCAGAAACAAGGCACATGATCAGGCTGGCACCTGATCACATAACTTCACAACATGCTCCAGTTTATACAAACCCTTTGGTGTCCAATGAACCATGACAACAGATGGGCTATTCTGCTTGACTCGTTTGTTAGCTCCTTCAAAAACGAATTTTATGTTCAGTGCTGAAGATAGACGTCCAGAGGCTACAGATGTCATTGCCAAATTTTGTTTCCTGGAAAGAGACCGATTTTTCCTTCACATACGTTGTTTGTGGCGCACCTTTGAAGTCGATTGTTTTTTCATTTGACAACTCATTTCTATGCAAAGGCATTTGATATGACATAACAATTTTTGTATCAACTCCACAAAGTTCAGCGGACATATGTCTAACGGTCCAAATGTTTTTCAAAAAATCAACTATTCTCTTCTTCCTTGCATTAGCGCTGATCCAAAATCTCTTGTTTGGCTTTTTGATTGAAGTTTGGTACTCTTTGCACCAGTCCTTCAACCAACGATTACTAAAGGTGAGCATCTTCTTCACACTTCCACTCACAATAATCACGGTACAACGATTCCGCCTTGGCAGGGAAAATCTTCTTTGGCAGTCTTGCCTTAAGTGACGATCGTATGTCAATGAAAAAGTCAAAAAGTTTCTTCCTCACATTGGGGGGGGGGATTTCTTTGGGGCACCTGCCCCAGCATCATGAAACGTATTTCCACCATCAATTCCTTCAATTTCAAACTTCGTTGTAACTAACAGTTCTTTGCATCTTCCCAGAAACTTTACGCAACAAAGTCTAGAGTATCACGCGTGTCTTATTTCATGTCAGAAAACATTTCTCGAGCTGTCATTGCTTGATATCCAATTTGAGTATTCGGTTTCGTCCAAAGTATTTACATTTCAAATATCAGCAGGCTTTTCTTCTCCAAGATTCACTTTGTTGGCAACAGCTGTTTCTCCCACCTTTTTCTTAAATGCGAGATATAACTTCTTCTTGTTCTCTTTAAACTCAATCTTTACCACGTGTTTACTGAAAATAAACAAAAACTTTTCAGCTCAGAATGGGATCTTCTATTGTCGAATTTGCTATCACACCATAAAATTGCACTGCAGGGTCTTCGGTAGTAAATTTTTAAATTTAAACAATTATCCACCCCTCCATTTTATTTGCACCCGCCCCCTCCATTTAAAGGGCTTGTTTATGATTTTAGTCATTCTATTATGACCCTCACCTTAAGGAAATATAGACAATGTGTGCCCCCTTGCTTATTCGACCCCCCTAGAATTAAGCACAAAAGAGTATACTGCTGAAACATTTCGTGTTTTCTTTTTGTCAAGTCCCAAAGATTTTCAGACATGCTTTTAGTGTTGTAGACAAAGATTTCGAGTGTCTGATCACAAATCATGTCGTCGGTACTTGGACAGTAACATTTTGTTTTAAGATTCAATCATTTAACATCTGAGGTATGTGGACTAACAAAAACGGAAGAAAACTGCTACAATATCGTCAGCTGGACCCTTATTCCTGTGCTGTGGCACAATTTGCTGTCGATCGCAATATACTTCACTAATACTTTAAACGTACATGTCATTGGATGGTTTGCGTTTGCAGTCGTCAAGTCATAAAATACGCTGCTCTGTTCTGGGTACGGCCAATGAATAATTAACTTGATTTACAGAGATTCTTTACTTGCAGAATTACAATAAATATAAATTATGAAATGTTAGCATTCAGCAACATTATAACTCTGTGTGGTTAGATGTGAATGACAATAACCTTTATCTTCCTGTATCAAATGGCGATCGCTTTTTGTTTAGTCTCAAACCCATAGAGTAAGTCTCTGGGAGCCTGAAGTTTGTAAATTGAACGTGAATGTAAATTAACTGCATGAAATTTCATATAAACAAACTAATGAACAGATCAATGTTAAAAGTTGGCCCTTGAAAACAGACAAGGAATTTTATTTTTCTCTTCGTTTTTGTGTCTATTGAAATAATATACATGGATAAACAAAATAATACTACAAGCAATCATAAATATTTTGTAAACAACGTGCAAATTGCAAAACAACTCAAGTACTCCTCAAAGCCCTTTGCCGATGTAATCTAACAATGAACACTGTTGCTTGTGGTCACCTGCTACATTTGCCGGAGCGAAAGATTTGCATCGTACACTAAAATAATTTCTTTTGCTTTGATGTCTAAGCTATAATTATGAGCACATTTGCCTAGAAGTATGAATTTCAAAATAATACGATGTACAAAACTAGAAGCACTCCGAAAACGGAAGCCTTCGCTAAGACAGTATGATTATTCAAACAACATG
Source organism: Chironex yamaguchii (assembly GCA_024741275.1). NCBI lineage: Eukaryota > Metazoa > Cnidaria > Cubozoa > Chirodropida > Chirodropidae > Chironex > Chironex yamaguchii. The sequence continues at coordinate 7,868 of JANTCA010072855.1, forward strand.
GATTTTCCCCACGATGATTTCTTTGCTAGCTTATGAAGCTATCATTACCGAAAAAGTGATCCAGAATCCAGAATTTAATCCAGATAACCCAAAAAAATCTAATCGTTTCTCAATTAGTCCATTTCTGACCTATCCTGTTCAAAATTTTGTCAGAATCCATTCATAACTTTCTGAAATATGTTCTTAAACAAACAGACAGACAAACCACCAAAGACATAAACTTCTTAGCGAAGCTTGAACAATCTTTTTGTGGTAGAAAACTTGAAAATCGCCTTGAAAATTTGCGACATTGCGCTAAAAACATACTTAAAAGCTTGAACAATCTTTTTGTAATACAAAACTTGAATTACTTACAATGAAACTTGTCATTGTAAGTAATTTACCCTTAAAACATGAAAGCCGCGATCAAACTAAACGGATTGCTTTCTCAAACATTCCAAAACTGAATTTTCTCTCAGTCTTGTTTTCACATTTTGCTTTCCTTAAATTACGTATTGTAATCGTGACCGTTTTCACATGGGTGTTTTGTTCTAGATGATAGTGAATGTAATTCCAACAGATTCAACCATTCTCCTCTTCAGTGGACCGCCTTCGCTGATAGGTGGCAAGCAAAGGCTTGTAATCGTCTCGCAGTAATAGCGTCTTCAGGCAATGACATCACATTTCCATGATAACAAAATTTCAGTTCTAAACAAACTTGTCTTGATAAGGCGCTCCCAATAGTAAAGCTCTTACATTTTTTCCAAAATGAACCCAGATAGATCCCTAGAGGTAAGAACCATTTCAAATCGAACAAACTCACAACTTTTCGTATTGACCTGTAGCATTAAGAGGCAAAGTTTAAATGATTATATATAAACTGTACGATGTCACAGTGAGCAATTTGTATTATGCTTGCGCTGCTTTTGTTTTTTAAACAAATGCGGATTTCGCTTGAGCAATTTGTTTTCATAGAGACAGCAAGACCCTGCATTTTATTTTGCATTAAACTTACGTAAATAAGGGAATTTCTAAAAATTAGTGACATTTGGATTGTTTTCCGCTCCAATGGCCTATCGTACTACAATTATCTACATATTCGTGTCAAGGCGGTTAACAATACTACACTAAATATTACAGTGAAAAAGTTATTTAAGCTTCAAAGGTAATATATATGTTAAATTTAACAGCAGTGTGTTCACCATTTTCCAGTCGCTGTTTTATGTTTTCACATCATATAAAGGAATGCTCATTTTCTATGTCAGGAGCTTTCCGATTTATCGTAATATTTATTGCGATAAATGGATTTTTGCTACTTTTATATCTTGCATGTTTATAGCAGCAAAAATCTAATGCCGATCGCTTGGTAAAGTGCTTACAGTCAAATGCGAGGTTGGAGACATAAGTTACCTACTTTAAATTGCCCACGTTCTACCTTAATGAGGAGAAAAAAATGGAATCAACCCTATTTCAATGCTTAAGAGTGCTTTCAAGTGCAGCCATGCTGCAGCACTGTACGCGAATAGTATTCATAATATAAGTATAACTGACACATTGGTTAAAAAATCAAAATGTGAAACGTATTCGGACTTTGAGTTAAGGGATGATTAAAGCACTTACAGACAAATGGGATAAATATGTTGAGGAGGGCCTGGCAGCAATATAAACTTCGGAATCTCAAATGTAGATCAAAAATGCAAAAATGATTTTTCATCTCTTTTACCATGGACAAAGGGGCAACTGACACGCGAGTCTCCAATGTAAACACTTTGCTATTTAGCAAAATATTATGTAATCGTAATGTAATTATATATCTGTCTCAACAACAGCAATGCACATAAACTGGGCTACCTAAATTTTGCATTTAATTCATTTCGTAATATTCAAACGGTTAAATTTCAATCAAGATTTTGCTTTACAGCTGACAAGCAAACCAAACGTAGAGACGCCCTGACACTAATAAATCGAGGTATAGTAATATGGAAACTATAATAGTCACCAACCCTAACGTCTGTACACTGACGTATTTTCCTCTTTAATTGGGAAGGCAATAAAATGATAGCAGTGGGAATCCGACAGGTGCTTGCAAAGTAGTGCAAAAGATTGAACAACCTCTCTTCGAAAGAAGGCCAAGAGGCTGTAAAGGGATATTATATTTTGTCTTTTTGTAACAAGTTGATGCATAAAAGTGGAATCAGAAGTTCAATTGTGAAATAAAACCCTATTTTGATTTTTCAAATTACTATAAACAGAATATTTTAGTAACTATCTTGAACGATCGAAATTTCGCTTCTAGTTGTGAAATCTCTGACATTTGCAAAATTGAGTTTGGGTTTGTTTTGAACCGAAAATGCGTTGCTAAAGCAAAGTGACGTAGTACTTGAAGACTCGTTTTCTTTCGTGTCAGTATTTTGGCTTTTCTGTACTCTTTGCCTGGTGTAAACTCAAGCTTGGACTTAATTTTCGTAATTGGAGCCTAGTCTTCTGAAATAAAGTAATTACTCGTAAGACACGCTTTCAATGATTGAAGTGCAAATAAAGTTCAAAGAGAGAAGGAGGGAGAGTAACCTTCAATAATTGTATATGTTATAGTGAATAAGTGCATACTGATTTTATTTCCAAATGAAGTCGAACCGTCAACAATAACAACGGCTATAATACTTCCTCAATTTGTTATTAGAAAAGTGTCCAACATGACGATCCCTATACAATAGAACACTATTGCATGCATTTGTAGTACACCTATATGAGTTATCCACCATATGCCTCTGGTCCATCTCCGCTATATGCTGTACAAGATCCTCACTCTTCTCCTGTTTTTGTCATTCAACGGTATAAATACCTCTTCATGTAGAACAATGAACTCGTATATCTGCCCAAATTCCTTTATTCCTCAATAACCATAATGTTACAGTTCCTTCTTGTCCAAACTTCATTTAAATTTTACTGTCGAAAATGGTAAGGAATATCCATATCAGTTAAATCGTCTAATTTGCCAAGAAGAAAAAGCGATGCATTGGACATATTTTTGTTGATTGAAAAAGCTGTTGAGCTTCAAAACAATAGCTATACAAACAATAGACATTGAAAAGACAGCACCTGCAACACTGATGTTTAAAACGAGCAATAATTAGCAATTCACTTTTTCCACAAAAAATTTCCTAATGGAAAACGTAAGAACTGTTCAAGTAATAAAATCATCTAGAATCATATAGATTCATTAAATTACGGTAATGGACGACAATGGTGAAAATGCCTGAGTAGGTAGGGTAGCTTAATCGATTGACCCATAAGAAAGAAACAAACCAACGGTTGGGCAAGGAACAACAAAGAGAAAATCTATACAGAAATGAAAAACAGAGGAAAGACTAGCAGAATTTGACTTATTCGTATAAGTCAAGTGATTTGTGTCAAATGAAAATGAGTTATGGATGACTTCATTACTTAAGTCAGTCTTCTTAACATTTTTTGAAAATAATGCGAAACCTTTCCCCTTGTAGCAAGCTAAAGATGCTAGCTGAATTTATAGTCTTCACTCTCTTTGACAACTTGAAACTGTATTGAGAATGTTCTTAAACAGAATCTTTAGTTTCCACCATTCTTTCCGCTTCAATCTTTTCCCATTGTCAGATTGTTGGCTATCAACATTAGTATTTTTGAAAGGTTTAAGTTTTTAATATTTCATGATGTAAAGATTTCCTTGATTTTTAAGATCATCCTTCCGTGTATCGTAGGCTCTAAGAAAAATCTGATTTTCTTTTGGGAAACACAAGTTCACTCGTTACCGAAATTTTTAACTTTTCCCGTAAGCCAAATTTTGTTTATAACCAAAAGACCACAAGTCAAACAATCGGCTCTCTGAGACATGGCACGCAAGTGACATTTTGCTATTGAAAATGTTTTCCACATGTTGTAAGCTACACGTAGAATTTCAGTATCATAAAGCGTTGTGAGACCACCAGCGTTTATTGTCCACAGGTCAGTCCCACAATTGTCAAAACCCAGGCAAAGTGAATGTATGAATTTGGCCTTGGGGACGTTTAGAAACGATGCAATAATTTAACATATCTTACTTAGCTTGATTAGAAAATGGCCTGTGCAACCAGTGTTCTTAAGGAGTAGTGTGATCTTGATAACTATGATTAGTTTTTTAGACGTCAGGGCGCAGTGGCGGCTGGCAGCAAAAATTAACTGTTATTAGTATAACCTAATTTAAACTCACGGAACAAATAGACCATGATGTGTAATTATAGAAACTCTTGTTTTAAAGCATGAGCACAAAAAGGCTTTGAGCCAATATTCTACGCCTTTAAGAAGACTGCTTTTTTACGGCAAGTGTTTCAGCCACGTGTTATTAGAAAGTGATTTCTAATAACAAGCAAGACTGCCCTGTCACGGGGGGCATTATAGAGGGGCAAAAAAGAAGGGTAGACATTTTCAACAATAATTTTCAAGAACTTGATTAATGTTGGTAATTCGTACCTTCTGCAAATCTCCCATTACAAGGCATGGCCAACAAAAATAGGTGTTTTTGGTTTTGTCGCCACAAATCAACGAGAACGTTTCATACACAGACTCACTGGATCGATCTTTTTGGGCATGGCCTTCCATCGGATTTCAAATGTAAGCGTTCTTCATGTGCTAGATTTCTTCCAGTCGCAAGTATGGCAAATATCTGAGAGACACCCCAGCGCGCAGAGCTTATTTGATTCATCGTAAAATTCTTTCCTTGTGAGAATTAGCTGAAGTGCAGGCACCTGACAGGAGTCTGTTATTAGAAATGAGAGGCTAATAACGTGCGCATAAGGACAACGGGGTTTTGATCCCTATCTCCTCTGGCAAACGTATCAAATCCTGTTAGCAGACACAAAGGATATGACGATTCGCGTTATTAGAATCGTCATTCCAATAACGGAAATATTGGATGACAGCTATGTTGAGGCTTCCTCTCAACATTTCTGTGGCTGACTGAGGACGGTGAATTTCACAAAGGATTGGACTGACGAACAACACAAACATCATTGGTGTGACTTTGTAGCAAATCAGGCATAAGTAATATAAATATAAACCAAAGAATTCCGAAAATAGGGGAAAGAGAGTGAATACAAAATATTATGCTATGGAAAAAGACTGTTATTAGACTAATAACACTAATAAGACTAATACTGCAAGCCGCCACTGCGTCAGGATCTGAGGTGACAGGTGTTACTAATCTCAGTGCAAGATTGAAGAAGGGAGAACATAGTCCAAGAAGATATCCCGATCTCAAGATTGACAGCATAAGCATTTTACACATGAATGCCAAGTCGGTTATGTCACGGGTTTGATGACAAACATCATTGTACACAACAGATGGGTAAATAGTAACAGCGACGCTTCATTTCAAAAATTGCGGAGACAAACTTTTTCTTCGACGGCATAATCCATGGAGGGCATGGCAATTATTAAAATTTGTGTCCTAAGGAACATTATTTTGATATAATTGGCATCAGCAACTTTTGGAATTGTTAGCTGAAGACTTATTAAACTTGCCAAACGTTCTGGTCTGATTTGCTTTCATCATTTCCCCGTAACCGTTGATCATGAGGCGTGTGAACCTGCTACCATGATACCATGATACCATGATAAGCTGCAATGATACTGAGGAAGCTTTCTTGCGGCTACTTGGTGATTTCTACATCGAGAAGGTGCAGTGCCATACTTAGAGTATGGATTTAAAATTAGTAACAAGATGTGGTCTCTCTTTAGCTCTGTGCACATTTCGGATTAATTACTTCTAGTGCGTCAAAAGTAGATGTCATTGTAAGATATATCGTAAGCGGGTGTTCTATATTCCTAGCAGAATGTTGCACTTTGCTGCACTTTGATATCAGTTACATGCAATATCCTCCATAAGCAATTCTTGACTTGGAAACAAGCTGAACAGAACTTTCGTAATTTTATGTTGTTCTGCAAGGTTGTAAATGCTCTGTATTTTGCGAAAATTAAATCATTGCCAATTTTAGGTGAAGTGGCCGTAATAAGAAGAGCCAGGTGGAAAATGTTTGTAGCAACATCTTCCTTCTTTAGGTGAATGCTGGTAGAGATATCTTAGCACTATCGATTACACTCACGCATGCCAATTCCTACAAAGAATTGCTAACATGAAGAAGAGGAACACCAACGTTGCATCTCAGCTGCCACAGCACAGATATTGTGAGTAATGCAGTGTGACTTGACTGTTAAGAAAGTTTTGAATACTAGAATCATTTAAAACTTTCTTTAAACAAGCCCATACACGTCTAGGGTTTCCTCTCTCTGCACTGACTCACTAATATACCAATTGCTTGTCTGAAAACAATGGGCGTGATCTTTTGTTCGTGTTATCAACAGTCAGCAACAACTTTTTTCTCAACACTTTGGAGCGGTCCCCTTTTTCGTAAGGGAATTCCCTCAGCAGTCCACTCCTCGTTACTAATTCCTTGTTCACATTCCAAGGTCACATTTCCTTAATGGTTAGAAATTACCTATGCAAAGTCTTGTTGATAGATAGGAAATCTATGTCGGATTTTCGAACCATCAAGTCAGTATTCGATATTGAGGCGAAGTGTTGGCGATATAATTATGATGTAAATTCAAGCTTCTTTGTACGACATTTCTCATACTTATCTCGTGATCACTTAAGATACTCTGTAAATAAAGGGCATTTACGTGCTAAAGCTCAATCTTATTATATAAAACCCGGAGTCACGCATCTCAACAGCTTCGATGCATGCAACCATGAACTCCGAAATAGGGAATCATTCATGCAAAGATATAGGCCTTTGCAGATGAGATAACTAAGTTATAAATGGGAAGGAGACCAAAAATTTACAGATCTTAAACTAATCAATTCCAGCATGACAATATCTGGGAAACCGCAGTACTCAATCGTGACCTAGTTGGTCCAGCGATCGTATTAAAACCGTGTTACTAAAATGTACTACTTTTCTTCAGTTTGCACTCGTTTGGTTTTGAGCCGGGTTGTGCAATGTCGGTCTTTGCGTCTCGGATTTCACAACATATCAGAAGTAACCTTAAATCAGAGTTCACTACAACTTCTTATTTCGCTCGCACTTAAATGCACTAGAGAACGTGAGGTCCAACTGTCACTGTGCCATGGATTATTTGAACTCGTCCTGTTCCTCCTGATACAAAAGTCCTTCTCCTATTTGATATTTAGATGTTTGCTCAGCGAGATGTAGTTTCTTAAAGGTATGTTGTACGTAATTTGGAGAACGTAACGACCTCTCAACAAGAAAATCGTATTTGTTATGCAAACAAGAGACTAAAAACGGCAGGAGCGAATTAATTTAATTTGAGGCGACTTTAACAAATTACCAATTTACAGTGCGTTTTCAGCAAATTTTGGTCACGTTACTCGGTTTAATTTTGTATCACAGTTCAAACAAACTATTTACGGCTAGAATCAACGTCCCCATAGCAACATCTTTCTTCGTAATCA
>JANTCA010072866.1:0-15329 GCA_024741275.1 Chironex yamaguchii
TTACATGACGTGGCGCCCCCCCCCCCCGCCATTTTCGGAGGTGTTCTGAGATATGCAGTTAGATGGTGGTAGTGAGTGACCTTTCTTAGTTAACCTGTATTAAGATATTAAAATACGTTATATCATTCTATGACAAAAGTGGGTAAGGTTTAAAACCGAATGCAACTGGGAAACATCCGCTGGCGCTGGGTCATCAGCAAGTAACACGTGCTCGTGATAAACATGCACCAAAACATCAATAATGCATTGTGACTTTTAACACTTATTCAGGCTAAGAGTAAGATTATTGGACTTTAGAGTGTCCAAAACAGCTTTCAGAGGCTTATCATGTTGCAACTGGGTGTGACAAAAATCAAAACATTAACTAAATAGCAACATAGGCTATCTAAGCATTCGAAAACGTAATCGACAATTTTCATTAGCGTACTAGGCTATTACTAGCTCTACATACCAAACCACTTGGTAATCGTTTGTGCAAGAACATTGCCATATTTGTATTAAATGTGGTGAGCTACCTTCTCAAATTATGAAGTAGATGTTATACAGATTTAAGATCCACTATTGAATAGATTGTAGCACCATGGATTTTTGCAAAAGTTCCTCAGTTAAGGCTAAGGGGTAACGGTCAACAATAATAATCTTGTTGCCTCCCTTAAATAAACATAAAAGTGGATTTTTCCATTTCTTACCATGCAACTAAATGGATGAAAAAACAAGCAGGAGTATTAAGGTCTTCAATTATTTTAGCATTGACTATTTGTTAAAACTACATAGCAACTTCTTCCTGAATACTCAGAGGAAGGTGTCGTAGTTTTTCGACACTGGGTGTAGCATTGGATTTGAGAAGGTATTGAAACCCTTCATAGGCTTAACAGGATCAAGCAAAGGGAAATATCAATAAGTGTTATGGATTTTTTGCGGGACGGCTGAGTCAACAAATTTGTTGATTCGTAACTATCAGCTACAAATCACTAAGGTTGATGCGTAACTGCTATTTTAAGTCACCTCCTGAAAGGGAGTGACCATTAGTTACAAAGAGGTAAGGGTGAAAAACATTATCCTTGTAAGTGACGGAGTAAAACTTTACACAAAAGTTTAACGCGGTTACCAGAATATACACGTTGGACAGTCTCGGAGTTGAGCAATCTAAAATGCGTAAAGTATTGATCATAAACTTTACGATGTATTAAGGACAAACTAGCACCATCGGATTGTTTGGTTAATAATCAGCGAATGATATCGAGCTCCAATGATAACAAGCACTTCTTGCAGTAGCTGTAAGAGTAGGTTTTATAGTATGGACAGTCTCTGAGCCACAGGAGGTAGAATTAATAGTAGCTATTGGTAATGGCAGCTACAGACTAGCAGGCTTGCGGATTGACAAGTCCTTATTGGCCCGATCAGATCCTACGCCGTGAATAAAATGAGCCACAATTAATTTTTTTGACAGGGTGTGGAGTGAATCGATTGTTTTTAGGCGTACAAATTAATTAAAGTATTTGCGAGCACTGGACTAATCAGAAAGCAGAGATAACATTGACGACTGGTTAGGCTAATGCTATAATGGTGTACTTGTCTATAGAGAGTATATATATCTTTCAAAATGAATAGAGATTAAGATAACTTGGCGTTTCAGTACTTGTTTTCAGTATCTGTATCTGCTAAAGGCATATCTCTGTTTTCGGATACCTTACTTGGTAAGGACGTAGTATAGGAGAAACAAATGCGCAGATGAAATTTAGGATCACACAGATCTTTCGTGCAATGGACATCCATCGGTAGATTGTTCAGAGATCTTTTACTCTCACTGTTCGTACAAATAAAATATAACGGGTACTGACTGGGCAGAAAAAAGTGTTCAACGAAAGAAACACCAATAAAGCAAACAGTTTCATTTCGACGTTCACACCACTCATTTATTTTCTTACGCCTTGTTTACACAATGTCGGTTGTGCATCGGTATGATCCGACACCGATGTAGAATATTTTTGTATTTTGACCATCCGTTTATACGATATCGACGGCATGCCGGCATGGAGGGCTTTAAAACTCGCATGTAAATAATCGCACTTGTATGACATCAATATGATTGTACATCGCCTATGATTTGAGAACGAAAATGATCAAATTGAAACATTTTTACATGATCTGATTTTGTTAGAGATTTCTGTGTTTACTATCAAAAAGTATGCAATTGTTTATTCTAGGACCAACAAAGTGGCTGTCAAACGAAATTATATCTGAGCAGCAATCAAGAAAATCAGCATGGTTCTTGTTTTGCAAATAATTGCACATTTTAAAAGACGAAGGAAGGATTTTTTAAATTTATTAGCTTTGCTTTCCCTGACAAACTGTCCGAAAGGGGTAAGGTTTTCGGCGCATTATTCTTGGCTTATGCAGAAGCTGAAAATCAAGTGTTTGTGTGATATAAAACATATGGTGCTTGCTAAGTGACAAAATATAATACCGGAATTGTTTTCCAAAATAGGACGCCAAAAATCACACATTGGCATAGTGTTGGTTTCTTTGTCGTCAAAGATGTGTCAAATATACCTATCAGATCAAATCTGAAGAAGCTCTTTATATCGCCTTGCTAAAACGTACTCTATATAGACATCTGTTTCATACTATCTTATCTTCCTTTTCCATTGTTTCATCTTCCTTCCATTCTCAAATTGGTCAGTATTAATTATTATGTAACTTCGATAAACTGTTATATAATGTCTTCTTGTTTGCTTCTTCCAATCAATAAAACCATCAACCACGTTAACCACCCTATTTCTTTATGTAATCAATGTGGGTATGTATTTATTTATGCACAAATAGTTATGTAACGTTTAATGTTATTATTTGCGTATAAATTCAAATATGTTCAAACTGTAATCAACTAATGATTGCTGTTAGATAGCCGAAACATGTTTTACACATTAAAGAGTACCCTTTTTCCTTATCAAGTCTTGTCGTTCAATTTGAAATTTCGTAGATTACTATTTATTGATAAAGTGACATGTAAGTCCGAGAAATACTTCTGCCGTCCTGTTTTTTGGTTTGCATTCTGTCAACCAGACGTTCCTGAACAGATCTACAAGTGTAATGTTATTTGACCTATAATTTGAATAATCATTTTCTTTATTACAATTTGTACCATCACGGGGGTGTAATTTCCTATTTTGCATTCGCAAATTCAAGTTAGAATTAGCCTTACAAAGGGTTCATCCTTTCCTTTAGTTTCAAATGTCTTTCTAGCAAACAAGTATTGACTGCGTTATGGAAGTTGTAAGGATGAAAACTCATTCTAAACTTTACATTTTAAGGTTTTCCGGTCTTTTGTCTTACTCATTGTTGTTACGATTTGCAAGATCTGCTTACATAATTTCAACTATTACGCAAGATAACAAAAGATAACTTGAAATATATATATATAAATACGTGATGTAATAAAGTCATCTGAAGAGGATACAGGGTATAGTTACACAGGAACATTTACTGGTATGAGACATGGCTAACTGGACACATAACAATTTCAGCTTTCAATTTTCAACTTTAAATCTAAATGTGACATATTCGATTCGTAATGCTTCACCTACATTCAGTTTTCCAACGTTGAGCATGATAGAACTGTCAATGTACACATTAATTGTAATTGCAATATCATGTTTGAGAGTGGTGTTGAATTTCCTCATCATTGCAACACTAGATTCGTCGAAACCAGCAACCAAGAATACAGCTAGCATCTTCCTTCCATTCCCAAATTGGTCAGTATTCAGTTATTATGTAACTTGTTTGGTTTCAGTTTGGCATTGGTTGATATTATGGTATGATCACTACTGCTACCAATCTTTGTCTCTTCCTTTTGGCAATATCTCTCAACTAAAGTTGAAGCTACTTGCACTCTTCAACGTTTAAGCATCTATCTTAGTGTGATAATGAATGCGGTATGCGTCAGCAACATGGCCACGGCAGATGTTAATCGTGCAATTCTTATCATGTTCCCATTTTGGTATCAAAGGCAATTTTACACATATCAGATTTTTATTGTTTGGTTGCTAAGGTTTTATGGTGGACTGAATTTTGGACGGCTGATGCTAGTGGCATATAACAACTGCAGTACAAACGATCGTATTTCAACCTGTCGTCTTGTTTGATTTGCTCTGGTGTTTTATTGCCAGATATTATTTTGGTCATCTTGTATTTACTAATTGCGATTAAAGTCGGACAATCGAATGCAACCATGCAAGGACATAGTCATCATTGCAGCAGCAAATATAGCTCAAATAGTCTGCAGCATCATGAGATCAGAATTGCTCTTCGTTTGTTGGCAATTGTTGCAAGTTGTCTTGCATGTTGGTTGCCTTATCGTGTTTTTGTTGGTTGCCTCAAGTTACATATACAATACAGCACTGTGCTATTTACGTATCAGCACTCCATTTTACTTATGGGCATTTGCATCTTCAGTTGTGGATCTAGTTTTGCTTTAATTTAAGTCAATCTAAGCTTTCCATGCTCATCCCAATACTTTTTCTATCTTGTAACTTTGATAAACTGTTATATAAGAAGGTCCGGTTATAATTTTTTGAAGTAACAAAACCATCATCAACAATGTCAACTACAGTAGTTCTTTATGTAATCAATGTAGGTAAGTTTGTGTTTAATACAAATTGTCATATAACTTTTTAGGTTATTGTCTGCGTATAAATTCAAATAGGTCCAAATTGTAATCAAAAGAAGATTGCTGTTAGATAGCCTAAACATGTTTGAGTGTCACGTATCGACAATAATCTCTTTGGTCATGAAAGAACCTTATGCTTCTTGTTTAGTCTACTATCAATCTATTCAGCCCATGTTATGAGATACAGTGTCTGATATGCGAACGAGTCTTATAGCCAATGAAGCAAACATTGTTAAACAGCTATCTAGCGTCACCATCTGTACCATGTAATTTCTACAGGCAGATTTACCACAGCCTGAGACTGCAAAGCAAGTAAATCCATTAACGCTAGCATAATGGTCATTGCAAAAGATCCCATCTCAAAAACATTTCGTTCACGAGTTCACTACAAAGTTTCGTGTGCTTTCTGTAGTGCCTATTATGTTGGTGAAACGTGCCGGCATTTCTCAACTCGTTTTCGAGAGCATTTGTCAAATGATAGGAACTCCCACATTCACTGACATTTAAAATATTTATCAGAAAGCAATAAGGCTTTCTCTGATTTTTCAAGAGAAAATGACTGTAGAAGAAGTCGTTGCAAATATTTTTGTGTCAGATCGTGTGCAGAAGAGCAACTTATTGTCATCTGTTTTTTGTTGTTTTCGAAGACTTTATCACAAACGTGGCTGTAATAATAAACTAAATGAAGATATCGCCGATAGTAGAAAGTGATCAAGGCAAAAGAACAGTGCCAATCCCTAGTACAAACATGATAGCACCTAACAAAAGATAAACATTTATTTTGCCTTCACATTTAGTTGACCATCTTCAATATATGCCTACACACTCTTTTTTGCTCGGAACAATATTTTTATAAAGTTTCAGGTACGCATACAAAAACAACGAGTATATTTTAATATTATAGCCTTTTCACTTGAGAGATCCTTTGACGTTTGAGCTAAGGTTTACCACTTGCCATTCGTTTCTATATTAATCCCCTGTTGACTGTTTGCTTTAAAGATAATTCAAATTCATCATTATTAAAGAGGAAACGTGTTGAGTCTGCTTATAAAATATACATTGGACAACAGGAGAATCATTAGAAAGTTACTCACCTGCAAATGCCATACGATTGTTGTTTATATTCTTATTGAATTATATTGCCTAACCTTATTCACAATAACTGATGTGTCTTATCTGCAATCTGCTTCCTTTCTGCATGTCTTGTGATGTGTTAGTTGTGTTGGTTTACTGTTAAATACTCGATAACGATGTCACATTTTAAATTCGTATGTTGCATATTGCATTGTTTACAGGTATTTGAGACGGAAATTAAGGAAAACAAAAGGTTAATAAAGGTTTGTAATGTTGTGTGAATGAACTCCTTTTTATGCTTTCTGCTTCAGATATGTGGGTTTTGCTTTAAATACCTTTTTATTTGACCATTCCTTGCTACTTGGTTATATGGAGGCCTGATCTTCTGATGTCCAAAATGATACAAATTTTAGTACTTCGTGATATTTGATTTCGTTACAGATCATTTACCTTAAAACCAAAGTGACACAAAAAGTCAAATGCAAAAAATAACTGCTTGCAATGAATTTGCTATTACACGATTTCATAGAAAACAGAGCTTTAAGGTGTGAGTATAAAACCGTGTAATAAAAGGCACGTAAGATACAAGATTTTTATGAAGCTTCAGCCAATCCCACTCTCCACGTCTTTCTCTCTCTCTGTCTCTCTCTTTCTCTCACTGTATCTCTCTGTCTCTCTTAGCTAACAGATAGGTATTCAACGCTTCTAGATATTTTTCTAAATAGGTTGTTAGTATTTGCATTCTTGAGTATGAGAATAATGTCGATAAAGTCACTTTCTATTCTCATTTTGGTAAATTGTTAGTCTTTTTCGCTAACAACTGGCATTACATTTTGTAACCGAGAAAATTCTTTCAATCTACAGTTACACTAAGTCAAATGTTCAAAAGGTAAATTACAATACGTAATTTACCACTGTTATAAAAATGTTAGCACCTTGGATCGGCAACTATTGCTAATGCTGTACATAGTATCATCCCTTAATTAACATGTTTAGAAATGAAAGACAGACATTGAGACTAGTTTTTCAACTTTCTTCCGTGCTCTGAATTCCTTATATTTCCTCGTCGTTCATCCCTCAAGAATCAAACATGACCTTAGTATTATAAGGTGTATTCTTAGCAGCAGTGCGAGATGGACGTATATATTCGCCCTTGTTTTAGTCAGTTGACATTTTTTGTTTTCTTTTTTTCGTTGTTGTTGACGTTGATTACAGTTTGAACCTATTTAAATTGATGTACAATCAAAGACTTTATAAAATTATAAAACAAATTGCATTCAACACAACATATCTACATAAATTACATAACGAAATACACTGGATTCCATTGTTGTTGATGTTTTTGTCCCTTCAGAAAAGCAAAACGCAAACACGTTACATAACAATTAATCAAGGTTACATAATAGACGTATATAGTTGTTCGAGTCCTTATTATCATATTCATTTCCGCACCCTTTACTCACATCTTTCTCCCAAACAGTTTTTGTACTTTCAACTTTATCTTCCTCATACTGCTCTATATAACTATTAGACTTAGGTGCTCATCCGGAACTAGTTTTTCTATAAAAAGGCTTGCAACAATAAATTAAGGAGACACAGCTACTAAACTCATAAACCCTAATGGGTCGAAAGAGCTAGTGCACTTTATGTACGTTTCATAAATCTTACATCTTCTTTTAACGCATCAAGATAAAAAAGCATGCCATGATGTACATCCCGAGTTTAATCTCGAATTTTACTCTTAATTTTGTTTGGTTGGGGTTTTTTCGAGGCAGCTTGAATTAATATTAACTTTGTTACCCTCTTCGTACTTCACAGACTATTAATCATCTTACCAAATAGACTATTATTAGTTTTTTTTTGCGGAGATTAAATCTCCCTTCCTGCATTCTTATCTTGCCTTCACATAAAGAGCATATCCTTCATTTGAAATCAAATTTTAAAGACGTATCAAAATTCTTACGGAAAGAAACATTTCTTTAAGGACTTAGGAAAATGAGAATTCTCGTCTTGACATCTACCTTTACACCTACTCTCACCTTTTGGTTGTATACGACGCATAGTTAGATTTTCTACAAAATCAAAAATCAACTTACGCGTTAAAATTTTTATTTACAGTTCCCGTGTGACAGATACTCTTTGAGGAGAAATCCAAATATAAGTTGCTCGTTCAGTCAGGCAAAGCAAACTTTAATGCGCAAGCAGAAAGCTCTATAAAATGAGGTTAACGTCTCCTTTTGTCGAGTGCAAGAACTGATGCCTCGATTCAATCTGCCGATAATTACATTACATATTAAAACTATAACCACCAATGGAGGACGGGCAGCGAGTTATCTGATAAACTGCAAGTTTCTCTAATTTGACAGTCCTATTCATCCGATCTGAGACTACAAGAAGTTGGCAGCTAATTATTTATGATGTCATTGATGCGTGCTCTCTTTCTTGCATATGTTTAACTCTTATCCAAAAAGTTCAACTTCAGCATCTCTTTCTGTTATTGCTAGGCCTACTATTACTCCTCAGAGAGGGCCTTCAAGAAAACTTTACAAATATGTGAAGTGATTAACTTTGCATTCATAAACATCTTTGGATTCACCAAAATCTAGAGTGAACATTTTCTTGTCTGCATTTTAAATAATGGATTTTAATTTGGTTGAAAATAACATGCATAACGGCGCTAAAAGGATACTATAATTGCAAACGCCACAATGTAAAAGAACAAACCATGCACTTTGTCTGGAAGAATGCAAGAATGATTATGATAAAATAAGCAAACAAAAAAACAAGAAAATGGTTGAGAAATAATGTTGACCGACACTTGTTTTCTTGATTTATTGGGTTCTCCCATGTGTTTGTTGAGTTTTAAATGCAAACTGAAAAGGCTTGTAGAGACAAGTGTACAAAGGACCATGGTCGATAAAGTGCTTTCAAATGTGTCAACAGGGAGATGGGACCATAAAGATATCATGCAGGCTACCATGTACGTTACATTTAAAAAGTTTATTTCTGATGAACGTAGATCCTAAAAAGCATTAATAAGCGAAATCAAACGGGACTAATTCTGTTTTAAATGCCCATACTTTCTTCCTTTCTTCATTTTAATTAATTATATTTATCTACATACTTGACAGAAAAGACAGTTCTTATTAATCTACAATCTCTTACTAACCAACATTTTCATTCACAAAAAATACAAGTATTTACAAAGCGAAGGAAATTTATCGTAATTGCAAGTGCATTCAGTTACTGAAATAAACGGGTTTTGCGTTATAAACATGCACCTTAGTCGTTAGATATTTAAATAAAATGACCTAGTTCACGTAATTGTTTGATAGCGAGGCTGATTATTGCAGAAGAAAAGAACTTCAGATTTCTACAAACGTTTCTACGTTAAGTTTTTGACGTCTTCATATTGCAATCTGCAAAGAAATTGAAAATGTTTTTTAAAAATCCCTGATTTTTTAAGATAAGCTAAGCTGTATGAAACAAAACATTTCATACTAACGCTGTTTACATTTAGTGATGTCGACATAAGTTGATTCGAATGTACTATCTTCAAGCATTATTGTCTAATGTTTCCTCGCTTAATTAGCACATTTTGTGACCTTACATTGACCTCTTATTTGTATCTGTAACACAGTATTATATTTTATTGTAAAGCTTCTATCAATCGCCTACATTGAATAGGCGCCCTACTAAGGGAAATTTTAATACGCACCCCTCTCGAATAAGCGCCCTTTACAAATAATAGCCCATCCGTAAAAGATTCAAATTAGGAATAGGAATAACAAAAACTTTATATTTTATTCTGAACTACTTCAATATTAATGAAATTACCTTTTTCTTCAATTGTTTGAAAGATTTTTGCAAATATTCATCCGTTGAAGGATACTTGGCTTGAAGTACCAAGCCTTTTTCTCGCTTTCTTTGCCTATATCTTATGCAGTTGATTTAACTGTTTTCCCGGTAGTACTTAAAAAGTTGTTCAAAACTTACTTGCTTCAAAAACAAAAGTTTAATTAACAAACGCCATACTGGCATTTTTTTCTCGTCAACGTGTTTTCGAAAAAGACCCAATGCATATTTGTCGTACGTTAACGTTTCAGTTCTTAAATCAAGTTTCCAAACGAGTTCCAGTTCTATCAATGGTGCACAGCAAACGAGTTGGCCACGGTTTGTAAATTGGATCAATTATTTTTTTACCTTATTGGATAATACATGAATATCTACACTATATGATAGCAACGATAAAAGAAGCACTGGCAACAATCAATTTAATAAGCGCCGAACTCGATTAACGGCTTCCTTAAGAGACAAAACGTATCAAGTGCTCCAGGCGCTTAATTGAAGCGTTTACGGTAATGCGGCTACGAATGTTTGTCCTAGTTTCAAACTGGCCCCCTCCCCCCTTTAAGTTCTTAAAATACTATCCTTAGCTGTTGTAGATCTGATAAAGTTTGATTTTTACGGAAGCTTTACTGAAATCTACTTAGATGAGCTCATTGTGGCAAAAGCTATGATAGGCAATTTTCGTATGATGTGACATATTCAAAAGCGTCTTGACTTCTATTCGGTATTAAGATCTTATGCCTTATTCTAATTCTTTCATGAGCGCTTGGCCTAAAAGCAAATCATGTCCCAGAAAAGATTTTCCTTGATCATAGGTTCGAATCTCTTTACGCATAAAGGACCCAAGTTGCGCCGAAGATTTAAGTTATAAATGTAAACCTTTGGTAAATTCGTATTATGAGACGGTGACCGGTCAAGAAATGACCATTAGCTTATACTGTTCCAACTTTGAAAAGCTGGCAAGTTAGAATATTACCCACTCATTCCTTAAAGCAATGTTGACATATTAATTTAGATATATATCTTACATTCATTGTTCCAATTATTATTGTAAATAAAATTGTTTCACAGCATGCGATCAGTTGCGTCTTGAATGAGTGTAGTTGAGAAAACAAAGATTTGTGGAAAATCAAAAGAAACGAAGATCAGTAATTCGATAATTAACAAGGCAATTAACAAGGCAAAGTCTACTATCAAAGACTAAACCCAACTGCTAAGCTCTCATTCACCAGTATCCTCGTCTCAGATTTCTGTATTATACATTTCTTGTCAGGTTACCGAATCAATTTCGCCAAATACAACCCCGATTGTAATTTTCGAGCAGTTACAGAAAGTATCCACAACATCGTTCAAGACTGAGTTTGATAAAAGGAGACCCCTGTTAATTTGATTTCAGTACACAAAAAATTGCAAAGTAAACAAAAACAAGTTAATCTACGATGATAGATTAAAATGGTGTTTGAAATTAGGCACTAAGGCCGTCCTCAAACCAATTTTTTTCACAAAAGGCGATACCATTGTTTACTTTACCCCTTGACCATGTCGAATTGCTTTATCATAAGCTGCAAATTAGTCTAATTTTTAATTCGCTTTGCTGAGCGATATCAGCTTGCTGTGACGTAACGACATTTTAGTCCAATTCTAAAATGGCAACGTAACAATTACGATATGGTGTAAAAACCATCAAGTAACTATTGGCACAAAATGTATTCTTTTCAAGAAATGAAGGCGCACTTTACAACTCACTAACAATGTTTATCGGTGTAGGTCATTTCTGCGACGAGTATTCGTAAACAAATTTACTTTGTGGAAAACCAACTTACATAGGGCATTCATTTGTTTAGGATGCATGATGAGTTTGGCAGTCTTAAGACACGCAACGACGTAATGCTACGCTTGACAAGACCTCAAATTTCGTCTTCAGTGACTCGATTTGCTTTCTAGTCTCTAGATTACCTGCCAAAGTTGCACATCAAATAATTTCTTTCAAAAACGACTTTGATTTATATTAATAAGTTATTATTGATTTTTGTGAAAATTGAACAAGTCTTTTACATTTAGTTATTCGTGATAACAATTTCAGTTATTTCATTCTGATTGCATGCAATCACCCTCAACCCAGAAGAGAAAAATGCTCTCCACCTATTCCGTTACAAACCGCTTTATCAGCATGATCTCCACTGGCTGCTAAGTATCGGTTGAAATCCAATTCAGTGAGCGCTGAGCATGTCATGATCGGTTTTTGAGAATTTGGACGAAATTGAGGGGTGAAAAATTGTTTCTCATCCAACAGTGCGGTACAAATATTTTGTATGCCACTGTAAACCATTTTTAATGCATCAATTAACATTGCATGACTGGCATCGGTGCAGCCGTTACGTTGCGAGTTTTGGTTAGTGGAATCTTTAAGAATATGCTCAAGTTTGGGTGCAATGTTTAGCTGCATATCCGAAATTGCCATTTGCAAATCCGTACATGTTGTCGTAGAACATTCGGAAGTTGATCGGTGTCTCCTCGGGTGGGGAGAGTACGGTTGATTTAATTCTTTTCTCGGCGTTTGCGGGGTCAGTCTCATGTCACGAAATGCGCGTTTCGGTGGTTGTGGCGTTAGAGTTCGTCGCAAGGCTGCTTTCCCGTCGTAAAACTTTGTACTTGGCTGTGGTTGAGGTGTAAGGGTTCTTCTAGGATCAATACGATGGAAGTTCCATTCAACGGGCGATCCTGAAGATTCTTTCATTCTGAATTTTTGAAAACGTTTTGTTTTCTTTTTCTCCGCGTCCACAGTCCAAGATGTTCTTGCCAAGATCTTGTGTCTTTGAGATTCGAAAACACCGTTCGACTTGGAACTTGAATCGCTTGTATCTGTCTGCGTTTGTATTGGATAAAAAATTCGATCAATTGAGTTTTTATACGCGTGATTGCTTCCATTAGAATGATTGGTAGGTGATCGTGTATCTGGCACATGATCTTGAAGAATATCCAGGGAGCTTGGACTGGTGGGACTCATACATTTTAAGAGTTCAGGATCGTGACTCTCGCCTGAAGTAGACAAACTCCCACTCTCTAGTAACTCTCCACTGGACGACAAATTATTCTTGGCTGCATAGATATCAGTCGTATTGTCCCACCAATAAGAATCCTCTGTAAAGGAAACAGATACAAGGATGCAATAACAGCTATGTTACAAGCATAAGTGTACACATCAGCTACATCAAGACCAAAACATTTTGCTCAGAGTAAGTAAGCTACATAAGGGCAGAATATGATTGTGGATTGATTGTCCTTTACTGTTAACATTTGGCTACAATCCACCTTTTCGACGATGGTCTAAAGCCCAGATGAGTTCTGTTGATGTAGCTTACGGACAATTTTATATTTAGTTATAAAGAAAATATTAATTTTATGAATATCCAACTCTCTTTCTCTATCCCGCTGTCTCTCTCTCTTTCTCTACAACCTACTAGGTCATAAATTTACTGGTGGACTGTTCTTTCTACAATTTAATTGTTATTATGATTAAGCCCTGAAGCATCTCATTGTCTCATGAAGCATGCCATATTGAGAGTGTCACTTTTTTAAGCTGACCTTTGGGAACCATAACATTTTGCATACATGTTAATAATCTTAACAGTTGAGATAAATCTAAAAATGAAAATGTAATCGCTACTGCTTAGTAGTTCTAGATCAAAAGGGAAACAGTTGTGGACCTATTAGTGCCCTTTCTAGATATGACAAGCTTCTGAGAATACAAGAAAAGAAGTCCAAGTCTTTATTGCAAGAATTGAAAATCCTCCATTCGAAGGTCAGGCATGAAACGATATCAAAGCTTCTATGTTAAGGACTTCAGGTTTTGAGAAGTAAATGAAGCTAGTCGGAGTTACCATTTTCACCGTTGATGATGTCCAGTTGATTATCCGGGGAAGGTGTCCCACTGTGCGTGTTGGCTCTTTCACTGCAAACAGTCTGGGAAGCTCTACGCAATGTTTCAATGTTATACTCCCATGATTCTTTGCAGTCAGTTTGACGTTGCTTACTATTAGCAAGAATTTGTGATGTTGCTACGACCTGAAAATGAGATGAAATTATCATACATCAGATTAAGTACTTTTATTAACTAGACTTGGTATCTGTTGGTGTCTAAGAATGCACTGATGTTCATTAAATGTGATGTTGATTATTTCCCTTTTGTTGATGTTGTTTGTTTTTCTTCAAAAGCGTTTCTGTATTAAAATGTTCGTCTTTCCAAGCTCTGTTCCAAAGTACAAGCGAATCCCGACCAAAGTATCACCCAACATTGTTTTAATACCAGAGAAGACTTCAAGTAAACCTTACATGGCTAGGATTGTTATGCAATAAATACTTGCTTGTGATGTTTTCGTTTGGTAGACATTGTAGCATATATTTATTAACATATTTACAGTTCTGAGGGAGAGATATCTATCCATCTATCTATCTACTCATCTCTCTCTCTCTCTCTCTCTCTCTCTCTCTCTCTCTATCTATCTATCTATCTATCTATCTATCTATCTATCTATCTATATGTATCTATGTCTCTGCACATATATCACTCAAAATACAGTGGCTTCGTGCAGTCTCGAATTCTATGTTATATAAATTATCTTAAAATGCAACCATGCACGTATCTTGTCTTTTACTAACAGTAAGACACCTGAAAATTTTTATTGTTTTCTTTCATTCCGTGAAAAGCACGAAAAGAAAAACGGTATCACAAAATAAGATAAAGCAAGAGAATGATTGAATAAGTAATGAAAGACTTACTTCTTTTCGCAAACAGCTGAGCCTTTTCATAGCGCTTGATACTTTATCACGCATTCCTCGATCATCGGATAACCGACTTGTAAGCCTTGATACTTCCTTCATATAATCAACGTAATCAAACAGTGCTTTACTTTGTCCATCAGACAGAATGACTCCTGGTGTTAAAAAGCTATCAATCCCAATAAATTTATATGAAATGTGATCAATCAGAGCATCTATGATCGCTTTCCTCAGGTCTTTTGTTGCCTCTTTAGCAATAGCTGTTAGAATGTAGTGTCGCTCTTGTTCGTCCTCATGAAATCCACTATCCTGAATGAAGAGATGAATGTCAGTGATGTAAATGAACAGTTTTTTAGCTGAATAAGATGTGAACAGGAGACAGTAATTACCGTTTATGTTGCTACCAACAGGTGCAAAAGAACCAGGAGCAACTTACCAATACACGATCTGACGTTCATGAAAGGAATGAGACTTTATATTTATTTTATCTACTAAAAGAACCATACTTTGGCTGAGTTGATATCAGTTTAGGCATAATACAGGCTTTTCGTGATATCAGATGTTCAATAATAACTCTCGCCTGGGATGCAAACGAAATACGTGTTTGGACTTTGGATCGTAATGGATTTTGGTTGAAAAACTTTCTCAATTTTCGGATCAAAACCAATATATCTTACCTAATCCATTAATGTGGTCGAAATTGCATCGAAATTCATAGTATCTTCATTACTTTCCTTAATTTTACTTTGGCAAATTCTGTCAAGGGGAGCTTTAAACATTTGCGTATCTGCTGTCGTTTTCCAGACCCTGACGTAGTTTCTTTACAAAAGCCATTCAATAGAGTTTATATATATATATATATATATATATATATATATTTGTCAAGAGTGGGCATTACCACAATAGCTGCACTAAGTTGGAGCCGACCGGGCTCGAACTTGCAATCCTCAGACTTAAA